>JANFOE010001359.1:0-48572 GCA_025667525.1 Glebionis coronaria | reverse complement strand
CTGCCAAACGAAAGCAATACCATCAACTACTTATGGGAATGATCAAATTTCCAACGGATAGAAGGGGTACTTACACTCCACATCAAGATAGTCGCACCAATGAACTTTATGATATTACGGTCTCATTTACCTTATAATGTCATTATCAGAAGACCTAGAATCCACCAAACGAAAAGTAATACCATCAACTGCTTATGGAATGATCAAATTTCCAACGAATGGAGGGGGTAGTTACACTCCACATTAAAACAGTCGCGCTAATCGCATGCGCGACAATGAACAAGCCGCATAACTTAAAAAAAATCCCACTTAAGGAAGAACGTCTGAAAATAGCAAACCCATTCGGAATATCCAGAACGGACAATCACAATCGGAGGAAAGCTATCAGATAAGGGGAAAGAAACTTAGTGCAATCTATTAAGAAAAAATCTTGATGTATTTGCTTGGAAACCCAAGGATATGATGGGCATCCCAAGACATATAGCGAAACACCGTATCAGTATCATGGACGGTTATCCCCCAGTCAGACAAAAAAGAGGGGGCCAGACCCCTGAAAGAAACAAAGCAATTCATAAAGGAGTAACAACGCTAGTAGAACCTAGAATAATAAAGGAAATACACTACACAACTGGCTATCTAACCCCGTGATGGTAAAAAAGTATGATGACAGCTGGAAGATGTGTATAGACTTCGCAAACCTCAAAAGAGCATCCTCTCAAGACCGCTACCCACTCCCTGGGGACGATTGGAAAATAGAATCACTATGCGGATATCCCTTCAATTGTTTCTTAGACGCTTATGAATGATATCACCAAATACAGATAGCAGAGAATGACGAGGAAAAAACGACGTTCATGACAAGTCAAGGCATCTTTTGCTATAAAATAATACCCTTCAGACAAAAGAATGTCGGAGTGACATACCAATGACTGGTAGAAAAAAATCTTCAAAAAAAAGATAGACCGCAACCTAGAAGTTTAGGTGGATGACATAGTCATTAAAAGCCACACGGAACAAGAAGTCCTCATGGACATCAAAGAAACTTTCCAAACATTGAGAGAAACAAACATGAAACTTAACCCGAAAATTTCATTTTCGGAGTAGAGGAAGAAGAGTTTTTAGGCTATATCATAAACACAAAAGTCATAAGGCCATTTCCAGAAAATAAAACAGTAGTCCTAAGCTTGCCTACACCCAAAGACCTCATAGAAGTCCAAAAGATGAACAAAAAACTTGCAAGCATAAGCAGATTCATGTCAAAGTCAGCAAAGAAATCCCTACCACTTTTCAAAACATTGAAGGGGTGCATAAAGAAAAACGAATTTCTCTAGAGAAAGGAAGCCGAGAAAGCGTTACAAGAAATCAAAGAACAAATAGCATAGGTACCAATGTTAGTTGCCCCAATTCTCATGGAAGAGTTGATAATGTACCTATCCGCCTCTAAAGGCGCGATAAGCGTTGTCCTACTAATAGAAAGAAACTCGAAGCAATTACTAGTCTACTTCATTAGTAGAGCCCTAAGAGGGCCAGAGAAAAACTACTCAACAATTGAGAAGCTGATCCTAGCTCTAGTCCACGCGACTAATAAACTGAAACGGTACTTCCAAGCACACCTCGTTGTGGTAATCACGGACCAGCCAATCAAACAAGTATTCTCAAACCTAGACACGAGTGGATGAATGCAAATGTGGAGCGTCTCCCTAGATGCGTACGTCATCCGCGACAAACCACGAACCGCAATAAAAGGACAAATTCTTGTAGATTTTATAGTTGAAGTGCCGGATGAAGATACTCCCATGGAGGAAACACTAGATCAACTGTCGGGACCATGGACACTCTTCGTAGACGGTTCTTCGTGCACTGAGGGCTCAGGAGCAGGCCTCCTACTAACCGAACCATAAGGGCCGAGTTTACTTATTCCCTAAGATTTGTGTAGGTCCATGAAATCTTAAGATTGTTAATGTGTTTTAATGATCTAAACAAGAGAGGGAGATGAAGAACTAGAGATGGAAAGTTAGAGAGACAAATGAGAGAATGAGAGAAAAAAAGAATGATTAAGTGAAATGGAAATGAACAACTACCCTTCCTAACATACTAAGAAGGGTATATATATATCCCACCCTACATGTGGGCTTTATGGGTTATACTTACATGACTAGATCACGAGCCCAATCTACGTATATATCGTTGGAGTGACCGATCCTTTCTAAATACGTAAAAACTTATTTCCAACAATCTTCCCCTAAGGGAGGTCACTCCAAGTTACAATGTCCTAAATAGTCTATAGCTCGTGATCTATGCTAATAATGATGTGACCGAGACTCTCTTTGGAAAAACGTATTTCCAACAATATCCCCCTAAAGGAGGTCTCACCATTTTACAAAATCTTAAACCTAGCATACTATGCTTGAGTCTTCGATCTTATTCTTGTAAATATGCTGATGAGATCTTTGACTTTAGTCTTGAGCATGTTTCTTTTCCTTGACCGTGTGCATTCATCACTTGTGATATTCACCTCCTCGTGACTTCATGTTTCACATACTTATACCTTGATGAATTCTTGAAAGCTTTAGAGTTTGATACAACGGAAGACTTGAGTTTTAGGCTTTCTTGAATTTGTTGAAGTATAAAGTGCAGAAAGTATAAGCATGCGGGGACGACTTCTTCTGGATTGTACACCGCAATGACACCTTCTTGTTACGCTGCATAAGACAGTTAGCAACAAATCATATACATGGATGAAATGGCCTTGAACATTTCATTCTAATTCGATAGCATTTTACCTCTGGTCGGTTAAGACCGTTGGACGATATAAGATATCGTACTTGTGGCAGGTAGTTTCAGTTAAGAACCTCCTTTACAAGATTTCGTGGTAAACCCGTTCTCTTTATTCGACCATCCAAAGCTGACTGCGAACATAAAGAGTGAATCATTTGGATAATATTATCAGCATGATTGAAGCTATTAAATACGATTCCTGGAACAAGTTTGATTCATTAAAGAATCACACCGTCGTTGCTTTCTAGTTGTCACGAGCTTGATTCATATAGAATCTTTCAAGTTACCTACCAAGTGTTGTTTGATGTTAAAACTAGAAGGATTTCCACTCATCACTGTGAACACTATAGGGTGTCACTATGAGTGTTCTAGCAAGATCACTAAGATATTGCGTAGAGGCCTGGAACATGTTTAAGTTCAGTTAAGAATTAAACCACTATTGCCTTCCAGTTATCACAAGCTTGATTCATAAAGAATCGCACAAGTCACCTACCATGATCTTTTTGATATTCGCTCAAGAAGGATTTCCATCTTCATTGTGAATACTTTCTTATTACTTAGATGTTCAGGCAAGATCATGAAGATTTTGTGTAGGACTCTTAAGATCTTTCTTAATTTTCACAGTGTGTGAAGAAGCAAGGATATATGAAAGTGTGTCCTAATGAGATATTTGATGATCTCAAATGGCTCTAGACTCGATCGTGCATTTTGGATTTTTAGTGATCGGAGGCTGGAGAGGAGTTCCACCATTTCAATATCAATATATTCGGAATGAATAAATCGATAGATAATGCGTTGTCTCCGTGTGAATAAAACAAATATCTTTTGAGATATATCTGAGTTTGCTAGGATGGGTTGTGCATTGCATCACTGGATCCATGATGTCTTATCTTCAATATCAAGCATCATTAAAAATGATCTCAATAGCATATTTATTGACCCGGTTTCTGCCTAAGTTGTAAGGAGGGATTCTTTCTTTAGACCCTTTATCTTTACAATTCTTTTTCATTCTTCAACCCCTTCAATGCTTACCAATACGTCATAACTAACACCTTGTTGTAATTGTTCCAGTGCTAACTTAAGTACTTGGTCGTCATTCATCTACGTTCACAATCTTTCTCCATCATTCCTAAGGACTTCTATTTCTAGCTATGGAATGTCCTTGGGAAGATTCCTCTGTTTCTAGAAGAATCATTGGACTTAACCTATCCTACCATCCTTTTGTCTCCACAATCTTCATCGCCGTGAAATAAATGGGTTGTGGGTAAGTATAAATCACAATGAATTCCATTTTAGATATGGCAAATCCATTTTGCTCCCCCTTAACATATGCCACGATACCCGAAAACATTTTGCATATGTCAGGATGAGCTATCACGTTAAGTCAAACCATTTGTGATTAATCATTTCCCATATTAAATAACATTTTCTCCCCCATATTAAAAATATTAACCCAATCGATGTTTTTAATATAAATTGATTTAATAGTATTTTAAGAAAATTTGGGAAGAAAAATGTAAATCCAATTATCCTCGTGATTTTCACAAGCTCCCGTCAAATTAATGAGGGTGTACTTGAAACGTAAATTAAATCCCTTTTAAACACAAGTGTAAGGTATTTATCACGTGCAAAGATCATATATGATAATGTATTCACAAGATTAGCAATTTACGAGGTCGTACATGAATGATGGAGAACATCATATGATAGAGTCACATGGTTCTAGTTCACGAATGTTGGTCTCCTCGTCACGTCTGAAGTTATCTCTTGACACCATGTGTACGATTGATATCGTTGTCTTGACACCAATTAGTGACCTTGGGACATTTGGCATCAAAGATTCTGAATGCTGGACAATTGCTCCCCCTTAATTGTTGACCCGTGTTCTATTGAAATAGTTGTAGTCTCTGTTTGAGTGGTCGCATCATCGAGTATGTAGATATCAATTTTAAATTGTTGCGGATTAGGGAAACACAATCCCTTACATGGTTATAAAGTAAACCATGCCCGAAAAAATTAATTCCCGTTGTTGAGTCAAAGCTTTTCGGTGAAATGCTTGACTTGAATATGAAAAGCGGGATACTATCTGAAATAATAGCAATCCATTTTTGAGCATGTTTTAAATCATTTAAACTTCTGCTCGACTTTATTTACAACCCCTGTCATTATTGAACGACATTTCTAGGATCGTAAATATTATCGATTCCAGAAGACATGCTCTTTTTATCAAAACATTTATAAACACATAATAACTAGATTTTACTCAGTTAAAAAGTTCTTTGTCGTATGTCTAATCGAATTAATTACTGGTTTAAAGTGTGACTCAATTGTATTTGGTTAAGAAAAATAATTGTCGTTGTTGTAAAATAAATGTGCAAAAACTTTAAAATAAATGGCGGTAATTTAAATCTAAACCTAATTGAAAATAAATGACGAGAAAGTAAAGCGTGACGAGAAATTAAAAGCAATTAAAGTAAATAACGCGAACTTAAAACTATCCTAAAGGCAACTTAAACTTAAGCTTAAAAGGATAATGCACAAACTTTAAAGTAAAGGCAGGCTTAAAACAAATCTAAGGCAACTAGACTAAAAGAGCGACTAAGGAAAAAGGCGGGAAAAGTAAAGTTTAAAACTTAAAAAAAAACTAAAAACAACTCAGTCGGAAATAAACCTTCGTTCGGAATAATCACTCGTTCGGAATGTCACCTTCGTTCGGAATAATTCTTCTTCACTCGGAATAATTACCTCATGCGGAATAAAACACTCATCCGGAATAATCTGCTTATTCGGACTAATCAAAAGATAACCTTCATCCGGAATAACTTTGCTTCGTTCGGGATAATCAAATCAAATCACTCATTCAGAATGTTTACTTCATCCGGAATAATACTTCATTCAGAATACATGTGCTCATCCGAAATAATTGATTCGGAATGATGTCTTCGTTCGGAATATAGCTTCACTCGGAATATAAGTTCATCCGGAATAAATGGTTCATCCGGAAAGATTGCTTCCTTCAGAATATCTAAAGGGGAACCTTGGTTCGGAATACAAGCTTCATCCGGAATAAATGGTTTATCCGGAATAAACACTTGATCCGGAATAAAACCTTTATCCGGAATAACTTTGCT
This sequence comes from Glebionis coronaria, assembly GCA_025667525.1. Taxonomy (NCBI): domain Eukaryota; kingdom Viridiplantae; phylum Streptophyta; class Magnoliopsida; order Asterales; family Asteraceae; genus Glebionis; species Glebionis coronaria. The sequence goes on along the minus strand of JANFOE010001359.1, from coordinate 42,663 downwards.
GGTTCGGAATAACTTGCTGATCCGGAATAACCTGGGAAAACAAAAAATTGCGAAGAACACGGGAAAGAAATAGAACACGAATCTAACCAAAACTAATCAAAATCAACCAAAAGATTAAACCAAACTAACCACAAATGATCTAATAACAATAACCTATCAATCCAAATCAATAAAACTAACAATAACAACCAAAATAATCAAAACCCACTTAATCAAATCAATAAAAATTGAAGAACATAAACATAAACATAAAGCATAAAGATTAAAGATTAAACAAGAAATGTAGATAGGAGATTAACAAGAAAAGTAAAGATTCAATAACATAAAAAGGAAACTTACTTGATAATTAAAGGAATTAAAGTGCAAGACAATTAATTAAAATGACAATGAAATAAATGAGCAAGTAATTAAAGTGGTGGATGACTAATTGTCACTATTAGCCAACGAAAACAAATGAAATCTTAATAATCCTATTTATAGTGGAGGAGGAGATGCTTAGTGGAAGCTTCTTCCTCTCTTTCTTCTTTCTTTATTTCTCGTCTAGTCCCCGTCTTCTTAATTCTTCGACTTTTGTCTCGGGATTAATAAACTCGTCTTGTAATTTCTTCATTAATTTAGACTTGAGTTCTTCGGCTTTTATTAAACTTCTATTTTTAGACTTTTTCTTCGATAAATCTTCAGAATATGCCTTGGAATGTCCTCATGCAATGCATTAATTACAAAGCAAGATTACACTTTTCATCACAATCAATCCACATTGGCCTATATTAAAGAGATAGAAAATAACAAAACAAGTAAAGAAAACAAAGACTTACCTTAGGGTTTTGGAATGTCATAAATGATTATCATCCTCAAGTTTCACGTTCCCCATACCAAGCTTAAAAACGAGATCATTGTTATTATAAGTTAGCAAACTAACATGAACTCATGTGGGCCAATTATTCACTTAGACTCCCTTATTCCTAGGTGTATCTCTTATATTTTATTATTGTCTTGAATGATCACAAGGATGCATTGTTTGACTTATTTCGATAGTTATTAAGGCTGAAAATAAAGTTGGACGATTTAATCAATAGTTAGCTAAAGGACAAATCTTTTAAAACTGCTTCTCGGGACCTCATAAAGTTCATATCTTGGCATAACTCGCTTCACGATTTGAGACCTTTCTCGGACTGATATTTGGCAGTGAATTCATACTTCAAATCTTGAGAGACGTTCATGAAATAATGGTCTTCTCTTCATAATAGGAATTTCTTCACTTGAACTTTTTGAGAGATTCTTTATATTTGGACCACGACTTCTTCATTTTTCTCCAATCTTTATTTGGGACTTTGATATACAACGATCTGCCTCCTTTTAGGACTTGGATCTATTTATCCTCATACCTTGTTAGGGCCTTTTTGGATAGACTTCTCCATGATCTTTACGGGAGTATTTGCTTTTCGTCGTGTGTCTCGATCCTTCATATTGATTTTCGATAAATGATTCTTCACATCACTTTGGATCTTTAGCAACAAAATGTAGCCCTCATGCCTTGTTAGGACCTTTTCGGACTCGCCAATCTTCGCATCCCGCTTCAATCAGTTATGCCTTGGCTATGAACTCTAATCAATACCAAGCAACTTTTAAACGATCTTGGGCTAGAAGCTAAGTAACTTTTCAAATCGTACAACCTTATTTATTGCAGATAAATTTATTAGCAAGCGATGGGAGAATAGGCTAATAATTAACTCACATAAATTCACGAAAGGATACCAAACTTATAACTGACTCTATCATCTCTCGTTCTCCACAATTTAAAATCTTAAGGAATGAGACCCGTAGATGCTTAGCCTATTAAATCAAAGTATTGGGTTTTCGAGTCATCTATAGGATCTTGCAAATTCTTAGACTTTTCAAGTTTAGAAATCGCATTTTAAAGTTCCCTTGATAAACGACTCTCTAAAATCAATTATAGGAACTTGCGAAAAGTTCTTGTTCTTAACCCGTGAGAGTTAAGACTTTCGCGTTTTATAGCTCCCTATATAAAAGCCTAGCAAAACTTGACTTAAACACGTTAAGGATACTAGCTAGAGTATACTTAGATAAGTAAACTCGGTTTGAGTCAAAAGATTCACAACGTTGAAAATTAAAACCACTTTATTAAAATTTATTCTAGTAAAGAAAGAAAATAACTATACAAAGGTAAAACTACAAGGCTAAAATAGATCAAAAATTTTGAAAAATGGCGAAAAAATTGATTTTCCCGGTTAAAATGAGGACAAATACAAGGAAAAGGCCACTTAACTTCGATAGAAGTCCCCCTACACTTGATATAAACATTGTCCTCAATGTTTAAGCATGTGGGAGTAAACTCCCCTACACTTAGGACACTGTGCACGTTATTTAAATCTTGCTAAGGAAGAGACGACTAACGAGATTCCTATTTTAATATTGAGAAATATAATATAGTGAATCAAAAAGAGTTTAGGATAGAACCGGGAAGACGGAAACACGGAATCACGGGTCGTCAAAAATCATCAAGAGTGGATCATTGAACGCTCGAATCCCTGAATATGAGAAGAGAGGAAATAGCAAACACCAACGGGTCTCCCCTACACTTAGGATAACGATAGCTAAAAGATAGATACTTGGGTTGCCTCCCAAGAAGCGCTTGATTTTTGTTCACAGAGTCGCGAGCCTTACTCGACCTTGATTATCATGGAAAGAAGCTTGAAAAACATCCACCGAGATCAAATACATAGTTTTCGTCCATCAAATAGCACAAGCTTAAGGCGAACAAGGCAAGCCAAAGAAGAGTAGGCAAGGTTCCCTTAAGCAAAGATGGAGCACGGTGGTAGCAAGGGTGAAGAGGTGCAAGCATATCTCCAGTAGTTCCAAAAATCTTTCCTTTTATTTCATCAGACGGATACTGAGATGGCTTAAAAATTTCAATACCGGGGTCGAACACCTTTTCCTTTAGGGGAAAATAGCACTCAGGCTCAGCAGAATTTGAAGAACATCCGCTAAGAAAATGCACAACCTCGTCCTCAGAAGGTGGACAAAGAGGTGTCAAAACATACGTGTTGCGGATGTTGGTGTCATCCGGTGTCGGCTCCTTTGAAAGAATTTTCTTCAAATCCGTAGAAGAATGAAGACCATAATCATCAAAGTCTAAAGGAGGAGCATCACTCTCATTTGGGAAGTATGTGTTGAGAAAAGTAGAAAAGTATTCCTCAAATGAGTAGTCATCCAAAGTAGGATTAAGCGTGGTTGGCGGAGGATCTTCATCATGAGAAGAATCACTCGAAAGAGTATCGGCCTCATCAAAATCATCATAAGTGGGCATGTCTGGATACTCAGAAGTAAAATCATCATAATCATCCCCATCGGAGCTAGAATCATCATCATAAGCATCATAGATCGGTGGGGAATCATATATGGGTGGAGGTTCCAAATTGGAGAGAGAATCATCCACATCATCTTAAAACAGTGGATTATCATTGCAAGAATCGAATAGAGGATTGTTGTAGACGACAAAATCATCAAGCACATTAATCATATTCGCGGATTCTCTTCCATTATATTTGCTTGTAAGCTTCCCCATTTCAAAAACTTGTGCATCATCCCCGACTCTTAAGATGAGTTCACACTTATCCACATCTATTAAAGCTCTACCGGTTCTCAAAAATGGGCGTCCAAGTATTAACGGAATACGAGGGTCCATTTCATAATCAACAACGACAAAGTCGACCGGAAAAGTGAATGTGCCAACTTTGATGAACACATCTTCGACAATACCAACGGGGTAAGCGAGAGTGTGATTTGGAAGCTCAAGAGTCATCTTCGTGGGTGTAAGGTCGGGCAATGATAACTTTTTCCAAACGCTGAAAGGCATCAAATTTATACTTGCCCCAAGATCGGCGAAGGCAGTAAATTCGTCGGTTTGGTTAAAAGTACAAGGTAGCACAAAACGACCGGGATCTCCTAGTTTTTCCGGAAGTTCTTTAAGAAGGATTGTAGAGCAATTTTCATTCAAGCGAGTATTAACAAACTTGACCATCTTCTCCTTCTTACTGAGCAATTCCTTAAACATCTTGACAAATTGTGGCATTTGGGCAAGAGCTTCAACAAGGGTAAAGGTGATGTTTATACCGGCAATCTTGTCCAAAAAGTTAGAGACTTGAATGTCATTTTTAGTAAAAATTCTAGCCTTGTTGAGTCGAGAAGGGTAAGGAATGCTTGGGTTGGGTGGTGGAGGTGTAGAAGGTGAAGGTTGAGATGTTGAAGAGTTAAAGGTGGAAGGTGGGGTTGGTGGAGGATTCTTCTTGGGTACTTCTTCATGACGAGGCGGAGACGGTAATGGTGAACTAATACTAGGTGTGGGAGTAGTAGGGATAAATGGTGGTGGAGGAGGTGTAGATGGTGTAACTGAGGGTGGGATAGATGGTCCTACTGAAGTGGCTCCACTACGGGTAGTAATAGCACTCACATTCGCTCGCGGGTTGGTGACGGTGTTTGAAGGTAGAGAGCCCGAAGTAGAGGGTTGAGTGGTGGGTAAGAAACTAGCCAGCATATTCTTCAAATCATTCGTTTGATTGCTGAAGGAGGATTGTATATCATTTCGAAGCTCGGATCTAATGTCATTCCCTTGCTTAGTGATATCCCCTTTCAAATTGATAATTTGGCTTTGCAGATTCTTAATTTGCTCTCTTTGGGTTCTCATTAAAGCTTCAACTCTTGATTAATGGGTGGGGCTTGTTGGGCGGGTGGGTGATAAGGGTTAGAAGATCGAGGTGGGATTTGGTTGCTTCTATTGTAGTTGTTGTTGGGGTTTTGGTTTTGAGGAGAAAAACCGGGTGAAAGATAGTTGTTCGACCGGTAACTTAGCAAATTTCGATCCCCTTGAGGTCGGGCTTGGTAATTTTCCGGTGAATAATTACCATAAGCCGCATACACGTTTTCTGGATTGCCTTGAGTAGAAGGACAATCAGTGTAAGAGTGAGGACCGCCGCATGTCTCACAAGGAATGGCTACAGCTTTAACTTGTTGTTGGTTTGTAGCGATGAGCAAGATATTTTTGTTTATTTCGGCCATCATGCGGGTGAATTCGGTCATGTCGGGGTTTGTTGAAGTAGAAGAAACATTGACTCTCGGGTTGTTCCTTGAAGAAGCGGAGGAATCCCAATTTTTGTGATGAGTAGTCATGTTCTCAATAAGCTCTCTACACTCCTCGGGTCTTCTTTTCATAAATGTGCCACCGGCGGCTTCATTAATCGTATCACGATCACGAAAAGTCAAACCATTGTAGAAAGTACCAATCAAAGTAACGGGAAGCATGTTGTGGTTTGGACATCGATCGATCAAAACATTATATCTTTCCCAAGCATCAAAGAGAGATTCATCGGGTTCATGCATGAAACCGCTGATTTGATTTCGAAGGCTCGTGACCATGGATGGTGGAAAGTAGCGCGATAAAAATCGTTGAGTCATGTCGTCCCAAGTATGAATGGAATTTTTCGGGAGACGATCAAACCATTTTTCGGCGTGGTGTGATAAAGTATGTGGAAAGAGTTGAAGGCGAAGAACATCCATAGTAGCTCCGGGCAACTTCATGCTTTGAGTAATAGTAATGAATTTGTTGAGGTGCTTGTTGGCATCATCATCTGGCAATCCGCGAAAAGGGTTAGTTTGCACTTGTTGGATCATGTGATGCTTCAACAAAAACTCCGGAGCCGTGATTTGCATCAGCGCAATCGGTCCTCCTCGTCCAAACATTGTGGGTTGACAAAGCTCCTCCATTGTCCGAAGATCGGGCTGTGGAAGAACATTGTTGTTGTTATTGTTGAGGTGCGGTGGATTATTGTTGTTGTTCACACCTGTCATAGCTAAATCTTCACGAGTCTCGGGCTCTGGATAAGTTGAAGATCTAGTACGCATACACCTGCGAAAGCAAAAGAAAAAGATACCAAAGCAATAGACAATATATATACACTAAAGAAATAAAAATAAAATCTTTTTGGATTTTTGAAAAATTTTAATTTTTATGGATTTTTGGAAATTTTTTATTTTTATTGGTTTTTGGAAATTTTTTAAGCAAGAAAAATAACGCTCACGAATGATCGGATCCCAAAAAGCAACGCGTCTCTCATAGAAAACCGTTAATCTTTACGAAAAGAGTCGGCAGCTGTGACACCCTAGAATCGAGGTCATTAACGATACCCTAAATTACGCTAATTTTTGAAATTTTTGATAAATTATAATTTCTATAATTATAAGTATTTTGGTTAAATCCGATGTTCGAGGTTATAATTTTTACGTTTGACGTTTTAAGAAGGACGATGACGATTACGATCCCGAGGGATGCCCAATTTTATATAATTTTTGACGATTTATCGATAATGTAATTTTTCGAGAATTTTATTTACGGTTCGTGTTAAGTTGAGTCGGGTGAGTTTTATAGCCTTCCAAGTACATTTAAAGTATCCCAAAAATATTTTGGAGCGTTCGGGAAGATTTCCGACTCCCGTAAAATTTTCAAAATTGACAAATGAGTCAAACCCGCAAAGTTTTGAGGTCGTTTTCTATTTAAGGACAAAAGAAGCCCAAAATTGCACTTAGGTCCCTCCTAACCCATCAAAAGGGCCTAAATGAACAAATACACAAACACATACAAAACATTTCACCAAAAATCAAAACCCACTCCCTCCTTGTCTCTCTAAACTCACGGCACACCCCAACCCAATCAAAAATCCACCTAAAATCTTTTCCACTTGATTTTTCAAAAATCTAAGGTTAGACCACGCTTAGTTTGGTCATTCCCCACATATTCATGTGCTCAAATCCAACATGCAATGATAAAAAATTTTCAAGATTTTTCCATATGATCCAAATTCGTTTTTGAGGCTTAAAGAGCTAGTGCATGTTGATAATTTAGTGTTATGGAAGTATAAACACCATGAAAACCCACCAAAATTAATTTGGTTGTGGTGATTGGGTCACCCAAACCCCACGGCAAAGGGGGTGTTTGGGGAGCCATGGTGGTTGTTGATTTTGCATGTTATATTTGTGTTTGGTTTGTTGTTTTAAGAAGATTCATATAGGTTTTATTACTTGCATGTTTATTTTCTTTGATTCTTGATATTGAGATTGGTTGATCAATAGGGGTAGGATGGAAGTTTGATGTTAGGATATGTTTGGGAAGGCTTAGGATGTTGTTTAGTGTTGGTTAGAAGTCTTGGAATCGAGTCTAAGCATGTTTTTGGTATGGTCATTTTTAGGCAGAAACATTTGGTCTATTTTGGAAAAATGATTTTTGTTCCAGGTCTTGAAAACAAAATGTAGTGATAGAGGGTTTTTCTAGCTTTAATTTGGTATAAGGTAGAGCCCGTGACTCAAAACGAGCTAAAAGTTATGACATTTTAAAGATCGGGTACCGGGAGACGAGGACTTTCACAATCCGAATTTGTGCAAAGTTTTAGTCAAATCCCGAGGGTCACAAGTATAATTTGGTAAATGGTCAAGGGTCAAAATTTGGTCCCTAACCTGTACAACTGGGTCTATATGTTGACTTATGAGTCAAGGAAGTCAAAGGTATTTTTCATATAGGTCAAAGTGGTCAAAATTGGTCGAAGCGCAATTTCAGCCCGTAAAATGTAGTCGTGGAAATGAGTTGCGTAACGGGTCGTAAAAGTGAAAACTTTTGTTGGGCTTAAAAACATGTTATCTACAGGTCATATAGGATTTTTGGAAATTTTGTCAAATTTTATAAGCATGGTTTAATAAGGTAAAACAGCCCGTACTTTAGTCAAGTACCGGCGAGAATGAGTAAAAATGGATAGCGTAGGTAATGAGAACGAATGGTATAAAATGAGTGATACTTGTTGTTTTTGTTTTTGGCGTGAGTTATACTTGTCCTAAGTGACTTGTATATATGTATTTTATACAGTACCGTAAGTATATAAAATGAGATTACTCATTACGCGTTATTTGTGATAGGTGTTGATTTAACCGGGCATCCGTTTCGTCGTCAGTGATCATCCCTCGAACTACCGACTACTTAATATCTAAGGTGTGAATTTATAGCCTCGCTTATATTATTTCAAATTGTTTTACCCGCGAGGGAAATGCATGCTAGTTTTTAAAAAGGAACGTATATCATGAATGATTGTTAGACCCGGAAGTTGCCTTAGAAATTGTGTTGAGTACCAAAGTTGCAAAAGTCCCTAAATTCATGAACTATTAACTATTGTCTTGCCCTCGAGTAGGGGGAAATAGCCGCTTATGCAATTTGTAGTACTACGGGGTTAACGACCCAATGCTAGCCGAGAAGCTGTACTTATAGTAAGTTCTGCGGTAGATTATTTTGTATGAGAAATAAGGTATAATTGCAACTGATGCCTTTAGAAGGGGCACTGGTTTCATCTGAATCATGCCGGTATATTTACGCGGGTGATTGAGTTAACGGATTAGTGTCATGAGCTTAAACACAATTGTCAGTATCCTGATTATAGTTTGTTTGATCGACAAGACTATAAATGATCACGAATGGTTTTTATTATATATACGTTCAAATGGATTGAAAAACCTATGAATTCCACTCAACGTTTTCGTTGACCAAATTTTTGGCATGTGTTTCAGGTAACCGCTGAGCAGTAGGATGGAGCATGCATGGGATGGATGTTGTGTGATCGGCTTGGTGTCCGCTTGTTTTTCCCTCCTTTTCTACTTAAACAATTTTTATGTTTAATGTCATGTGGTTGTAAAACTGAAGTTTTTGGGGTTGAGATTCATGGGGACCGAAAACGCTAAACTCTGTGCACTATTTGGGGTTGGAAAAACTGTGGACATGTATCATCTAACAATTTTAAATTTCAAGTTTTAAGTCGACGTCTTTTTAGCGTCGTTTGATATATCTTGTGTGAAATGAATACTGTGTAGCACCCATTGTTGTAGTTCCGCTGCGCATAACAATTGTGGGGGTGTTACAGATTGGTAATCAGAGCCACGAGTTATAGAGAACTAGGTCGTTTTTGAAAATCCTAAACTATAACTTTTGGTGTCGTAAGAAAGGGTCCAAGCACACACAACTATCCTGCATGGCTCCGGTAAGATTTATTGTTGTATTTATGGCATTTGACGTATACTTTTGAGTAAAGTATATATGTGGGTAATTATTATATAAGTATGGGAATTACTATATGTAGACGTTAAATTTTACGTGAAATATCCGACATCGTAATTTTCATATTAATCATGCATGAGCATCATATTATTACATTTCGGGCATATGTACCACCTTTGCATTGCATTTGCATGCATATATTTATAATTATTGTATAATTACTTATGTACCCTCCGAAATTCGCTGTTATTGCAGGAATGGCCGAGGTACCGCCCAACGATAACGGAAATGATGTACGAACCCAGGACCCCGACCCAAGGAGAACTACTTGCCCCACGCCTATGCGTACTTCCCATCTGGTTGGTGTACCAGATATCCCCAGAAGAGCCGAAGGTGCAATGAGCGCAAATTCTCTTCATCAAGGCATCCCAAGAATTTGCTGTCCCGGACCGAGGAATTATCATGACGTGCGACGGACTGTGAGAGGTTTGGAAGGATCGATGTGCATGAGGTATGTAGTGGAATCAAGGGTGGTCAGTAGATTCGACGAGAATGACAAGGCGGACGAAAGACTGTTGGAAAGGACTTCAAGGATTGCGTATGATGGGATGATGAACACAAGTGCCATCAACAGTTTAAAATCAATGGTTGCGAATTTAAGTGCTAGTCTTGACCGTGTGAGGGAAGATCAGATGAGGTTGTCGAGGATGCAGAGTTGGGAGCATCGTGTGAGGGATTCATTGCCCCCGGATTGGAGATTCGTGGACGATGTGGAGATGGAGGCGAATGACTTCATGGTTCAGCCGCCTACTGGAAGTGCTTGTATTTCGGTGGGAAATCAAGTAGCGATTGAGTATGGATCCACATCAGGGACGAGAAAGGAAACAGAATGTGGGCCAGATGAGAAAGGAAAGGGAAAAGTGGATGATGTGGACGAGGACGTGAGTGATGAGGAAACCGAGGACGACGACGAGCCGCCATCCAAGAGGCAGTGTGGATCACCACATGCCTAGTTACTTGTTTTGTATTTTCTTTGATCATTGTAATAGAACTATTTTAGACCTTTGTATGATGGTATTATGACGAGAAACTCAAGTACTTGATGTTTTGTGGTGAATGATTGTAGTGGCATTACTTGTCACGATTTTGGTTAACTATCAATACAATCTATGTTACCTTTCATGATCTGTGATATGTCTTAAATTTGATCTTTTGTGGTGTGAATTGATGAATATTAGTAACTCCGTAGTGATGTGTCGTTGTATGTATTTTATGTCTGGGAAACTTGATATGAATACTTACATTGTTTTTCTATTTTCTTTGTCTTGCAGAAAGAGATATTCGATAAAACAATGCCTCCAAAGTTGACTGCCGATCGTGTTAACAACATGATTCAGGAAGCGATAGCTAATGCGTTGCAAGCGGACCGAGCTGGGAGAAATCAGGATCCAGGAAGGAACGCGGGGAGACAACCAGCCCCGAGAGTGTGTACCTATTCAAGCTTTATGAAGTGCGGTCCTACGCAGTTCCGTGGATCGGGTGGAGCCCTAGAACTTAGGCGATGGTTGGAAAAAGTTGAGAGTACGTTTGAAATCAGTGGTTGTGCAGAGGCGGATAAAGTAAAGTTTGCAGCAGCTACATTTCTGGATGATGCGTTAAGCTGGTGGAATACCCAGGTAGCTACGGTGGGATTGGCTGTGGCGAATGCGAGAACGTGGAATGCGACCAAAGCCTTGTTGACCAAGAAGTTTTGCCCAGAGGAGGAATTGGGGCAATTGGAGGACGAACTGAGACACTTGACCTTAAAGAACAACGATATAGCTGTTTACACCAGGAGATTCAACGAGTTAAGTCTTTTGTGTCCGGACATATTTGCCAATGATGCCAAGAAAATGAAGCAGTATATTAAGGGTTTATCTAGCAACATCAAGGGTGAAACAACTTCGTCGAAACCTGGAACGTTTGATGAAGCGGTTCAAATGGCTCACGCTTTGATGGACGTTAAGCTTCAGGACAAGCAGAATTACATTGCTGAGGGCAACAAAAGGAAATGGGAGGCAGCACAAGGCAATCAATCCCAAGGCCAGAACCGAGGAGGAAATCGAAACAACCAAGGGCCGAACCGTAATCAGCAGTTTAATCAGAGAAGGAACGAAGGGATGAGGGCCGTGACGAACCCTAGAGGTGTGAAAGTGGACCCCCATTGTGGCAAGTGCAACTTGTATCATGTTGGAAACTGCCCGCCGGCATGCGGCAAATGTGGAAAGGCAGGTCATAGGACTGCTAGTTGTCGAACGGGAGGAGTAGCCACTGGGGCTAATGCTATCAGGATGAGAGGATGTTATAGCTGTGGAGAAAGGGGGCATGTGCAAGCAAATTGCCCAAAGACAGGGAACAGACGGGGAGGAAATAATGCGGCAGCTGTGTATCAAGTGGGAACTGCTGATAAACCACAAGGTCCCAATGTGGTTACCGGTACGTTTTTGCTAGACGCTTGTTATGCTAGTATTTTATTTGATTCTGGCTCCGACAAGAGTTTTGTAGACGTTAGATTTAGTCGTCATATCGATAGAGAACCGGTATTGTTAACGACTAGTTATAATGTTGAATTAGCCGATGGAAAAATTGTTAGTACGAATACTATACTGAAAGGGTGTACCTTGAAGTTAGGAAACTACGCTTTTAAAATCGACTTGATGCCTATAGAGCTAGGATCGTTTGACGTGATTGTGGGAATGGATTGGTTAATGGCGCATAGTGCTACGATCGTCTGTGGTGAGAGATTGGTGCAGATTCCGCTGAGGAATAGGGTTTTGACGGTTAAGGGAGACGAATGCACTTCTCGTTTGAAGGTGATTTCGTGTTTGAAGATGATGAAGTACGTAGAGAGCGGATGCGATGTGTTTTTGGCACAAGTTTCGAGCGATGGTGATGTAGAGGCGAGGATTGAAGAGGTACCAATTATTCGCGAGTATCCGGACGTTTTTCCAGACGAGTTGCCAGGTTTACCGCCTAATCGTGAGGTCGAATTTCGAATTGATTTAGTGCCAGGAGCTGCACCGGTTGCACGTGCACCTTATCGTTTAGCACCATCTGAGTTAAAGGAGTTAGCGGATCAATTGAAGGAGTTGATGGACAAAGGATTTATTAGGCCGAGCTCATCACCTTGGGGAGCGCCAGTGTTGTTCGTAAAGAAGAAGGATGGTTCGTTTAGGATGTGTATTGACTATAGAGAACTCAATAAGCTGACGGTTAAGAATCGGTACCCATTACCGAGGATTGATGATTTGTTCGATCAATTACAAGGTTCCAGTGTATACTCAAAGATCGATTTAAGATCAGGGTATCATCAACTGCGTGTAAGAGAGGAGGATATTCCTGTAACTGCCTTTCGTACGCGGTATGGACACTTTGAATTTCGAGTGATGCCGTTTGGGTTGACTAACGCGCCTGCTGTATTCATGGATCTTATGAATCGCGTGTGCAAGCCGTATCTAGATAAGTTTGTTATTGTTTTCATCGACGACATACTTATTTACTCTAAGAGTAAGGAGGAGCACGAGAAGCACCTGAGAAGGATTTTGGAGTTGTTAAGGAAGGAGAAGCTGTATGCAAAATTCTCTAAGTGTGAGTTTTGGTTGGAATCAGTGCAGTTTCTAGGTCATGTGATTGATAGTGAGGGAGTTCGTGTAGATCCTGCTAAGATCGTAGCGATCAGGGAATGGTCAGCACCGACGACGCCGACTGAAGTTCGACAATTTTTGGGTTTAGCTGGGTATTATAGAAGGTTTATTGAAGGATTTTCGTTGATTGCGAAACCATTGACGCGGCTTACCGAGAAGAATAGGGTGTATGAATGGGGAAATGAGGAAGAGCTTGCTTTCGAAACGCTCAAGGATAAGTTATGTTCCGCGCCAATTTTATCATTGCCTGAAGGAACCGAAGATTTCGTAGTATATTGTGATGCGTCTCGTAAAGGTTATGGAGCAGTATTAATGCAACGTGAAAAGGTGATAGCTTACGCGTCGAGGCAATTAAGGAAGAATGAGGAGAACTACACGACGCACGATTTGGAGTTAGGAGCGGTAGTTTTTGCGTTGAAGCTGTGGAGACACTATCTGTATGGGACAAAGTGTGTTGTATTCACTGATCACAAGAGTTTGCAGCACATTTTAGATCAAAAGGAGTTGAATATGCGACAAAGACGATGGGTTGAACTACTGAGGGATTATGATTGTGAAATTCGCTATCACCCTGGGAAGGCGAATGTTGTAGCGGATGCTTTGAGTAGGAAGGAACGGGAGAAACCTTTGAGGGTTAGAGCTTTAGTGATGAGTGAGAGCGTTGACTTAACCGAAACCATACTGAAGGCTCAGGAGAGAGGATTGATGAAAGGGAATGTTGAAGCCGAAAACTTGGGACGAATGTTGAAACCTATTTTCGTGATTAGGTCTGACGGACTAAGATAATTTTGAGAATCGAATTTGGTTACCATTGTGTTCATCTGAGGAAGGAAAGCCTGGAGTTCGAGAATTGGTTATGAATGAGTCGCATAAGTCGAAGTATTCGATACATCCTGGATCGGATAAGATGTACCACGACCTGAAGAAAGTCTATTGGTGGCCGAATATGAAGGCAGATATTGCTCGTTACGTCAGTAAGTGTTTGACTTGCGCAAAGGTTCAGGCAGAACATAAGAAACCATCTGGATTGTTGGTACAACCGGAAATCCCAGAATGGAAATGGGAGAAAATCGCAATGGATTTCGTGACGGGTTTACCTAGGACTCCTAGTGGATGCGATATGATATGGGTAATTGTGGATAGGTTGACGAAATCTGCTCATTTCTTACCTATGAAGAAGACGGACAGCATGGAAAGACTCGCCAGCGTGTACGTGAAGGAGATCGTCTGTAGACATGGAGTGCCGTTATCGATCATTTCAGATCGCGACAGTAGATTTACGTCGGAATTTTGGAAATCGCTTCAACGTGCGATGGGCACTGAGTTGAGTTTAAGCACGGCTTATCACCCGGAAACTGACGGCCAGAGTGAACGAACGATTCAAACGATGGAGGACATGCTCCGAGCGTGTGTGATTGATTTTGGAGGAAGTTGGGAACGCCACTTGCCTCTGGTGGAATTTTCGTACAATAATAGTTATCATGCGAGTATCAAAGCGGCACCGTTCGAAGCATTGTATGGAAGGAAGTGTAGATCGCCCGTGTGCTGGAGTGAAGTAGGGGAAAGTCAATTGACTGGACCCCAAATGGTATTAGAAACGACAGAGAAGATCGTGCAGATCAAGAACCGACTACTTGCTGCGAGAAGCCGACAGAAGAGTTATGCCGATAACCGAAGGAAACCGTTGGAGTTTGAAGTTGGAGATATGGTTATGCTCAAGGTATCGCCATGGAAGGGTGTAATTCGTTTTGGAAAGAAAGGAAAGTTGAGTCCGAGGTATATTGGACCGTTTAAGATCGTTGAACGAATTGGACCAGTAGCGTACAAGTTAGAATTGCCGACCGAGCTTAGTGCTATTCATGACACGTTCCACGTATCGAACCTGAAGAAGAGTTTGGCGGACAAGGAATTGGTGATTCCTTTGGACGAGATTCGACTAGACGACAAAATGCACTTTGTGGAAGAACCTGTGGAAATCATGGACCGGGAGGTCAAGCGGTTGAAGCGTAGTAGGATTCCCATTGTGAAGGTCTGATGGAATTCTAAGCGTGGACCGGAATACACCTGGGAACGTGAGGACTTTTTCAAGGAAAGGTATCCTCATCTGTTCCAATAGACGAAACGTGAGTCCAAGAAGAGGCGAGCGCCGGGACGTCGCTCTCTTTAAGGAGGGGTGGATGTGACACCCTAGAATCGAGGTCATTAACGATACCCTAAATTACGCTAATTTTTGAAATTTTTGATAAATTATAATTTCTATAATTATAAGTATTTTGGTTAAAGCCGATGTTCGAGGTTATAATTTTTACGTTTGACGTTTTAAGAAGGACGATGACGATTACGATCCCGAGGGATGCCCAATTTTATATAATTTTTGACGATTTATCGATAATGTAATTTTTCGAGAATTTTATTTACGGTTCGTGTTAAGTTGAGTCGGGTGAGTTTTATAGCCTTCCAAGTACATTTAAAGTATCCCAAAAATATTTTGGAGCGTTCGGGAAGATTTCCGACTCCCGTAAAATTTTCAAAATTGACAAATGAGTCAAACCCGCAAAGTTTTGAGGTCGTTTTCTATTTAAGGACAAAAGAAGCCCAAAATTGCACTTAGGTCCCTCCTAACCCATCAAAAGGGCCTAAATGAACAAATACACAAACACATACAAAACATTTCACCAAAAATCAAAACCCACTCCCTCCTTGTCTCTCTAAACTCACGGCACACCCCAACCCAATCAAAAATCCACCTAAAATCTTTTCCACTTGATTTTTCAAAAATCTAAGGTTAGACCACGCTTAGTTTGGTCATTCCCCACATATTCATGTGCTCAAATCCAACATGCAATGATAAAAAAATTTCAAGATTTTTCCATATGATCCAAATTCGTTTTTGAGGCTTAAAGAGCTAGTGCATGTTGATAATTTAGTGTTATGGAAGTATAAACACCATGAAAACCCACCAAAATTAATTTGGTTGTGGTGATTGGGTCACCCAAACCCCACGGCAAAGGGGGTGTTTAGGGAGCCATGGTGGTTGTTGATTTTGCATGTTATATTTGTGTTTGGTTTGTTGTTTTAAGAAGATTCATATAGGTTTTATTACTTGCATGTTTATTTTCTTTGATTCTTGATATTGAGATTGGTTGATCAATAGGGGTAGGATGGAAGTTTGATGTTAGGATATGTTTGGGAAGGCTTAGGATGTTGTTTAGTGTTGGTTAGAAGTCTTGGAATCGAGTCTAAGCATGTTTTTGGTATGGTCATTTTTAGGCAGAAACATTTGGTCTATTTTGGAAAAATGATTTTTGTTCCAGGTCTTGAAAACAAAATGTAGTGATAGAGGGTTTTTCTAGCTTTAATTTGTTATAAGGTAGAGCCCGTGACTCAAAACGAGCTAAAAGTTATGACATTTTAAAGATCGGGTACCGGGAGACGAGGACTTTCACAATCCGAATTTGTGCAAAGTTTTAGTCAAATCCCGAGGGTCACAAGTATAATTTGGTAAATGGTCAAGGGTCAAAATTTGGTCCCTAACCTGTACAAATGGGTCTATATGTTGACTTATGAGTCAAGGAAGTCAAAGGTATTTTTCATATAGGTCAAAGTGGTCAAAATTGGTCGAAGCGCAATTTCAGCCCGTAAAATGTAGTCGTGGAAATGAGTTGCGTAACGGGTCGTAAAAGTGAAAACTTTTGTTGGGCTTAAAAACATGTTATCTACAGGTCATATAGGATTTTTGGAAATTTTGTCAAATTTTATAAGCATGGTTTAATAAGGTAAAACAGCCCGTACTTTAGTCAAGTACCGGCGAGAATGAGTAAAAATGGATAGCGTAGGTAATGAGAACGAATGGTATAAAATGAGTGATACTTGTTGTTTTTGTTTTTGGCGTGAGTTATACTTGTCCTAAGTGACTTGTATATATGTATTTTATACAGTACCGTAAGTATATAAAATGAGATTACTCATTACGCGTTATTTGTGATAGGTGTTGATTTAACCGGGCATCCGTTTCGTCGTCAGTGATCATCCCTCGAACTACCGACTACTTAATATCTAAGGTGTGAATTTATAGCCTCGCTTATATTATTTCAAATTGTTTTACCCGCGAGGGAAATGCATGCTAGTTTTTAAAAAGGAACGTATATCATGAATGATTGTTAGACCCGGAAGTTGCCTTAGAAATTGTGTTGAGTACCAAAGTTGCAAAAGTCCCTAAATTCATGAACTATTAACTATTGTCTTGCCCTCGAGTAGGGGGAAATAGCCGCTTATGCAATTTGTAGTACTACGGGGTTAACGACCCAATGCTAGCCGAGAAGCTGTACTTATAGTAAGTTCTGCGGTAGATTATTTTGTATGAGAAATAAGGTATAATTGCAACTGATGCCTTTAGAAGGGGCACTGGTTTCATCTGAATCATGCCGGTATATTTACGCGGGTGATTGAGTTAACGGATTAGTGTCATGAGCTTAAACACAATTGTCAGTATCCTGATTATAGTTTGTTTGATCGACAAGACTATAAATGATCACGAATGGTTTTTATTATATATACGTTCAAATGGATTGAAAAACCTATGAATTCCACTCAACGTTTTCGTTGACCAAATTTTTGGCATGTGTTTCAGGTAACCGCTGAGCAGTAGGATGGAGCATGCATGGGATGGATGTTGTGTGATCGGCTTGGTGTCCGCTTGTTTTTCCCTCCTTTTCTACTTAAACAATTTTTATGTTTAATGTCATGTGGTTGTAAAACTGAAGTTTTTGGGGTTGAGATTCATGGGGACCGAAAACGCTAAACTCTGTGCACTATTTGGGGTTGGAAAAAACTGTGGACATGTATCATCTAACAATTTTAAATTTCAAGTTTTAAGTCGACGTCTTTTTAGCGTCGTTTGATATATCTTGTGTGAAATGAATATTGTGTAGCACCCATTGTTGTAGTTCCGCTGCGCATAACAATTGTGGGGGTGTTACAGCAGCGGCGCCATTTAATAACTAGATTTTACTCAGTTAAAAAGTTCTTTGTCGTATGTCTAATCGAATTAATTACTGGTTTAAAGTGTGACTCAATTGTATTTGGTTAAGAAAAATAATTGTCGTTGTTGTAAAATAAATGTGCAAAAACTTTAAAATAAATGGCGGTAATTTAAATCTAAACCTAATTGAAAATAAATGACGAGAAAGTAAAGCGTGACGAGAAATTAAAAGCAATTAAAGTAAATAACGCGAACTTAAAAGTATCCTAAAGGCAACTTAAACTTAAGCTTAAAAGGAAAATGCACAAACTTTAAAGTAAAGGCAGGCTTAAAACAAATCTAAGGCAAGTAGACTAAAAGAGCGACTAAAGAAAAAGGCGGGAAAAGTAAAGTTTAAAACTTAAAAAAAACTAAAAACAACTCATTCGGAATAAACCTTCGTTCGGAATAATCACTCGTTCGGAATGTCACCTTCGTTCGGAATAATTCTTCTTCACTCGGAATAATTACCTCATGCGGAATAAAACAATCATCCGGAATAAACTGCTTATTCGGTATAATCAAAAGATAACCTTCATCTGGAATAACTTTGCTTTGTTCGGAATAATCAAATCAAATCACTCATTCGGAATGTTTAATTCATCCGGAATAACACTTCATTCGGAATACATGTGCTCATCTGGAATAATTGATTCAGAATGATGTCTTCGTTCGGAATATAGCTTCACTCGGAATATAAGTTCATCCGGAATAAATGGTTCATCCGGAAAGATTGCTTCATTCGGAATATCTAAAGGGAAACCTTGGTTCGGAATACAAGCTTCATCCGGAATGTAGCTTCATTTGGAATAAATGGTTTATCCGGAATAAACACTTGATCCGGAATAAAACCTTTATCCGAAATAACTTTTCTGGTTCGGAATAACTTGCTGATCCGGAATAACCTGGGAAAACAAAATTGCGAAGAACACGGGAAAGAAATAGAACACGAATCTAACCAAAACTAATCAAAATCAACCAAAAGATTAAACCAAACTAACCACAAATGATCTAATAACAATAACCTATCAATCCAAATCAATAAAACTAACAATAACAACCAAAATAATCAAAACCCACTTAATCAAATCAATAAAAATTGAAGAACATAAACATAAAGCATAAAGATTAAAGATTAAACAAGAAAGGTAGATATGAGATTAACAAGAAAAGTAAAGATTCAATAACATAAAAAGGAAACTTACTTGATAATAAAGGAATTAAAGTGCAAGACAATTAATTAAAATGACAATGAAATAAATGAGCAAGTAATTAAAGTGGTGGAAGACTAATTGTCACTATTAGCCAACAAAAACAAATGAAATCTTAATGATCCTATTTATATTGGAGGAGGAGATGCTTAGTGGAAGCTTCCTCCTCTCTTTCTTCTTTCTTTATTTCTCGTCTAGTCCCCGTCTTCTTAATTCTTCGACTTTTGTCTCGGGATTAATAAACTCGTCTTGTAATTTCTTCATTAATTTAGACTTGAGTTCTTCGGCTTTTATTAAACTTCCGTTTTTAGACTTTTTCTTCGATAAATCTTCAGAATAGGCCTTGGACTTCCGTTCTTTTTTCACTCTTGATTTCTTGACTTAGTCTTTTGTCTTTTCTTCGATAAAAGCCCGTGAAAGCCCGTGAAAGCCTGTGTTTTCCTCCCTTTTCATATTTTGATCCTAAATCACAACAAAAACACAAACCACGCATAATTCCGACATTTATGACATAAAATACACGTTATGGTCTTGTTTTCATTATAATTAAGTGCTAAAAGGATGGGTGTTTTCACACCTATCAACACACAATGTTGAAAGATTTAGAAAAACCTTTTGAAAAATTCTTGAAAAATTATGTTCAACGTTTTGAAAATCAATTACTTGAGCTTAAAAAATTGAATATCTTACGAAACGAGCTCAAGTCCGAGAAGTTGTAAACTTCCCGTTGTTAAGGATAAGTTACGATCGGCGATAAACTTTCCTTTTAACCGAAGAACGAGTTCTAAGCTCACATTTACTTAGATGTCGTTTTCATGAGCTTGAAAACTTTTGAATGTTTTAACGTAAAGCTCATGATAGAAAAAGTTGAATTTCTCGTTATGAAGAAAAGTTCTCTTATTTAAAAGATACACTTCCCTTTATGAGCTTAAAAATTGAAATGTATTAATACAGGCTCATGGCAGAGAAAATTTAATTTCCCGTTACGAGAAAAAGCTATCTTTAAAGATAAGCTTTCCTAAAATTAAAGTCCGAGTTACAGTCTTATATTTAACTGTAAGTCATTGTGCATGAGCATAAAAAACTTCGAATGTTTTTAATATTAGTTCATGCCCGAGAAAAATTAATTTCTCGTTGTTAGGATTATTTATCATCGGCGATAAACTTTCCTTTATTTGAAGAGCGGGTCACAGACTGTGATTGACTATGAGCCATATACACGAGCTTAAAATCGTTGAATAGTTTTAATGTAAGCTCGTGTCCGAGAAAAATTTAATTTCTCGTTTTGAGGGTAAGTTATCGTTGACGAGATTAACTTCCCTTTCTTTGAAGTTCGGGTCACAGATTGTGATTTGATTGTGAGCCATATACACGAGCTTAAAACCGTTGAATAGTTTTAATGTAATCTCGTGTCTGAGAAAAAATTAATTTTTCGTTTTGAGGGTAAGTTATCTTGACGAGATTAACTTCCCTTTCTTTGAAGTTCAAGTCACAGACTGTGATTTGACTGTGATCCATATACACGAGCTTAACCGTAAATCCCCTGAGACACTTGTTTCTTAGATATCAGCTTCTTTAGCAACCAAACTCTGAGAGTGTCCTTAGTTGTACGGTATACAAAGATTGGACCGCTTTGTTCTTGTTGAACGTTGACTTTGGTACCTGCATTCTCATTTGGAGTTTGTATGCTTTTATATGGGTTAGTTATATCTATCTTAGAACCCTGCGAGGATTCATAGTTTTCTTTTCTTGTGCCCGAAGTGACCTGAGAAGATGATTCACTTGTCTTAGCTGGAAAATGTTTCCTTTTTACAGAAAACCTTAAGATTAGGCTTAAGTGATGTATCATCCTTTTCAATTTCCTCCCTAGTAGTCTTAGTAGAATCGGAGACTATCCTAGTTAAAGGGAACTCGTTTCCTACAAGAGTGAAAGTTCTACCAGTGGGGCGCCAAACTTTACCAATGGGTTTTATTGTAGCTATCCACTGGGATTTTATTCTAGCATGGGAGTTCACCTCATGGAGGAGTTTCTTGACACAAGAGTCATGATTTGCTTTAAAGACACATTTCCTACATGTTTTACAAATAGCATATTTAATGTCCGAGTAAGATCTAGAATTCCTAGAAGATTGATTGATGCTCCTAGTATATGACATGCTATGGTTAGTAGTGTTGGGTAATCTAGAAGGCATCTGACTAGGTTTAAAATTCCTATCTCTTATTTGTGTCTTTTGAATAGCTTCCCTTAGACCAAATTTATGGCAAACGTCATTTGAACTAGTTTGAGACGTGCTCTTTGGACTATGTCTAGGGAGACTAGATGCAATCATGTGATTAGGTCTTGCAAAAGCTGTTTTAGTTACATTGGCCCTAGTTGGTGGAGTGACTGGTCTAGAGAGATGAACCATATCAAGTGGGAGGCAAACCGCGGTCTCGAGGATTTTGGTCACTCGGTCTAAATGCAGTCGGTTGTCTAACGGACTGATTTGTAGGCGGTTTTCCCAAGATTGATGGTTTTTCAAGCTTAGTGTCCACACTAGTTCCTTTAGTTTTCCTTAACTCATTTCTCAAAGCAGCTATAACAAAAACCTTTTCCTGTACTTGAGCCTTTAAAATCTCATTTTCTTTGAGCAAATTATCTTGGGATGCCAATTTAGATTCTAGCAACTTAATTTATTTCAAAAGATTATCCTTTTCAGCTTTAGAATCTAGAACTTTTTGATCCAATTTTCGTTCAAGAACAACGTTTGAATTTTCAATATTTTCAAAATACTTTTCAAATTTGTTCGTTTTCTTGGAAAACTCTAGTTTGGCATCCTCAAATCTTTTGATTGCTGAGCTACGATCGTTTCGAGCTCTTGAATCTTGGAATCAGAAGCAGTAAATGAAGCAGTCATAAAGCAATTATCATGATTGTTAGCATTTTTTACACTTTGTCCCCCATTATGACGTACATTAGATGAATCAGAAATGGTATCGCTATCACTCTTTTCCATCCCATGTTTGCTATAAGTAGGTTCGAAATGCTCAATATGCGGTATTTCATCAGCATATACATCATATACAACATTACATTGTACCATGTTTGTAGGTTCTTCGTCATAACCGGGTAAGGTGTTATCATAAGTGATGTCTGTAACATTTCCTGATGTGCTGCTGATATCATGCTTTGCTGTTGATTCCATGCCCTTGCAATCTGTAGCAGTCTCTAACTTGTCAATCATATGACCTTGCTCTTCTTGCATCTGAATCGTAGAGACTTGCACTCCACTGTCATACGAGAGTTGAAGTCGTGATCTTGCATAAATCGAGGATGAAACCGATGTCATCAATTTAAACAGTGTACCACAGAACTCTTGGAGCTCCGTATGTGTGTATTAAAGAAATGGCTAACATATCCCTGAATTTGCAGACTTAACGATGTTGAATTGGAAGAAGTGCGTATTGTGTCACTAGAGCTTGATATGCAGATTCTGATGCAGAGTGATTAAAGTCTTCTTTGTGAAGTTGCTCGGCTAGTTGGTTCAAGTTGAGGAATATTGAGTCGATAAATATGTTACGATCTTGACCAAAGAGTGTCACAAATTCGCTTCCACCATGAAGCCATGAAAGGGTTACAAGATGAGACTGAAGTAGTCGAAATAACGCTATACCACTTTCTAAAGCTTTGTCTTGCACTTGATGCAATTCTCCCTCTTGATATGTTGAATTCAACCAATCCATTGAAATTCGATGAGAACTGAAGGTAAGAATTACTTATCGATCGAGCAATGAACGAAAGTAATTGTGTTTGTCATTGTCGATTAGATTCCTTGAGTAGTGAAGAAAAAATGATTAAATCCTATAAATATGTGTTCTCAAGAAACCAAAAATTCTCAAAGGCAAAATTACATAAAATTTTCAAAAACACGTTTTTGAAAAATCTTGGAATACTTGTCACTGTATCGCAATGCCAAAATTTAATCCATCGGAAAACCCATCAGAATGTGATCGGAATAACGGATCGCAATAAGTGATCGGAATATAAATCGCAATATGTGATCACAATATGTGATCGCAATATGTGATCGCAATATGTGATCGCAATATGTGATCAGAATGTAGATCGCAATCCAAAACCCTTATGTAATCCGATGTGCATTTTTCTCGTATTATACACAACCAAGTCGAGATTTTAAGCCAAAAAATGATCCAAACACCCAAAAATTTTGTGTTTTTAACCGAAGTAACAATACCAAATCACTACCACAAGTATGTAGATGATTTGTATCAAGATTAAACCATAAAAACACAAAAAAAAAATTTGGTTCGAATGATTTAGATCAAAACAAACAAATGAATGATCGACAAACACAAGAACAACCCAATCAACCATGGTTCTTAATACCATTTGTAGGTCCACGAAATCTTAAGATTGTTAATGTGTTGTAATGATCTAAAGAAGGGAGGGAGATGAAGAACTAGAGAGGGAAAGTTAAAGAGAGAAAAGAGAGAATGAGAGAAAGAAAGAATGATTAAGTGAAATGGAAATGAACAACTACCCTTCCTAACATGCTAGGAAGGATATATATATAGCCCACCCTACATGTGGGCTTTATGGGTTATACTTACATAACTAGATCACGAGCCCAATCTACGTATATATCTTTGGAGTGACCGATCCTTTCTAAATACGTAAAAATGTATTTCCAACAATTTGAATTCGAAACATCAAACAACGAGGTAGAGTTTGAAGTGTTGATAGATGGACTCATAATAGCAAACGAAATGAGAATCCGGAACCTACAAGAAAACGTGGATTCAAAACTAGTTTCACAAAGCGTGATACTTAATACTTACCCGCGTTCTCTCTCCCTACTATCGGCGATTTTGGCCGCCATCTCTACCACTATTATCCAGCTAAATCCACTCTTTAAATCTGCCTCCCTACCTTTAAAGCATTCTTATCTATGATGACTATTTGTTATTAGGGTTGTCTTTGGTTTCTATTCATGGCCTCCAAGGGTAATCCTATTCAAATCGTTGTTGTAGGGTAAGAACTGGTTATTGGTATGCAATCGGGTAACAAGGGTGTTTATTTTCTAGAGATGGCGTGCATTATCAGATCGCTCATTGGTGTTTTCTTGAAACCCTAATTTTTGATTTAGGGTTTTGGTGTGGGGTTGTCGATCCAGGGTTTTAATTCTTATGATATGTGGATCTTGGATTTCATTTTGGATTGATCTTGTTGCTAAACCACTTGGTTTTATTAAGCAGTCATTCATTGGGCGATTGATCAGAGGTTTGCAAGTATACATTTATTTGATCATCGCATGGGTATTAGGGTTTCGCTTTTATAGCCGTCCAAGTTCAGGTTTCTAGTGTTGAATCATTGATGATGAAGCTTTATCCTTGGTTTTAGGGCTTTATTCTTCGTGTACTAGGTTCGTGTGGTGTGTCCACATTTGTTGTGTGGGCTTGGTGGTAATGAAACCTTATATTTGGGGATTATGCCATGATGTTTATGCATGGTGTTGGTATTGTTTTTTATTTGTGGGTTGGGGAGATGAAGCTTGTGACCCTAGTTTTCTAAGGGGTTTGATCTCCTATGGGGGTCACGTGTGTCGAATGTGGTTGTTATTTTAAGGACACAGGTTGACGTTCTTGTGGGGTTATTATGCGGGTCCTATGTCGGGTCTTGCATTCATGATGCTTATATTAGTAGAACGGTAGAGGACGATGGAAGTAGGGTTTGTGTTGCTGCACGAGCTCTCATAATAGCTTCTTTTTTATGGTGGCTGTTATTAGACAATATACTAGCTCATTATGGCTGGTTTCGTATTAACTATGTTAGCCATTGGATAACATACTATTGATCCGTCTCAAGGGGACTTCTCTTAGAGACTTTATCAACATCCTAGTACGTCCACTTTCCACGCATATTTACGAAGACGGAACAAATGTTGGTGATTCATTTGTAGCCATTGTGGTTGCAATAACGGTAGCGTGTGTGAGGTTGTTCATACATGCTTTTGGTCCCTATGGGATATTTTGTCTCGTGGTGGCAGGATAAGGTGGTAACATGGGTAGTAATTCTTATTTTATGTGGTTTTTTAGTTTTCCAGCTTATGCTTAGTAGCCATAAGAGTGTTTTGTCACTCCTATGTTAGGTTTTCGGTTGTTGCACGGTTTGTGTGCATGACTTTTGCCCATGTAACGGGGTGAGATGTAGGACTTTACCTACATCCGTTTGTACTTCAGTGTTTTTTGGTGTAATATATCTTTTACTAGGGTTAGTCCCCTTTACCCAAAAAAGGTAACATCATCCTACATTGTGCTGCGAGGGTGGATTAGTTGTAAACCTTAATTTTAGGGTTTTGATGTAGGACGAAGGGGATCTTCGGTCCTTATGATTGCTCAAGTTTGTCTTCTATTGGTCTGGTGACAATGATGTCTAGGGTTCGAGCGATGGTGTATGTTTGGGTGCTGTTTTGGGGATAAGGGTTTGAGGGATGGAGGTATGAAACACTAACGTATGTTAGTTGTTGGTCATATGTTTGGCACATTTTTGTCTAGAAAAGACGTAGGGTGATCCATGCATGGGGGAAAGCTCTACTATCATTAACGTATTTAGAGTGACTGGTAGAGATTAGAGGTAAGCAATCGTGTACGTCCACATCATTATTCTTATTATGAAGACGAAATGATCGCTTTTTAGTTTTATAGGTTGAAACACTGTCATTTTTATTGTTTATATTAATTATTCGTGTTCCACTTATTTTGTAGTCATAAGAGTGGCATGCCATTCTTATGTAGGTATTTTGGTTATCGCACATTGTTTATGTGCTGGTTGTAGCCTATGTAACTGGCCGTGATGTTAGGACTTCACCTACATCCGATTGTACTTTAACGTTTTTTGGTGTAATGCATTTTACCCGGGTTGAGTCCCTTTTACCTAAAAAACTCACTCAAACGGCATTGAGTAATAGTCGACCTATACTCACCTATAAGTGACATTACAAAGAAAAAATATCATGTAATCGAAAAGAGAATTTTCGCAACCGAAAACGAAGCCTACACAAAAGAAGAGATAATGTAGTATCATGTACTTCCAAATAAGCACGGCCAATTATGGTTGAAATACTAACTATGACTTGCGCACATCCAAACAACTCCCATTTGCGGAAGTCCCCGTCATAAAGTAATTTAATACTAACATTGACAGATAGTCTAGTAACACTATCAATGCTCCTAAAACCACATTAATATGATGGTTTTGTATATGTATACTCAATCGTTCTCGGTATCTAATCGAATTGATAACGGTTTAGGGTGGAATTACTGGTGTTGGTCACTAAAAGGGAGAGCTTGATTTGCTAAGTCTACAAATAACATAAATGTAAAAAGCTATTAAAAATAAAGAACAATGTCTAACCTTGATTGCTTTCCCATAACGAATGCTGCAAAGTAGAACTTGGTGAAAATAACTAAAGGTGATTATCTGTTTTAAAATAAATGTGAAAATGAAAATGTAGATGATTAAAAATGAAAGATTTAAAAGTTAAACTAAAAATTAAGATTTAAAAATCAATGCTGAAAATTTAAAACTTATAAAAGTAAACTTGAAATTTAAAACTTAATAAAAATGTGAACTTTATGAAAATTAAGCTAAGATAAAACAAGTTCAATAATACTTAAGAAAATTGGCGGGAAAAAATTAAAGTTTGAAAATAATTCGAAAAACAAGGACTGAATATAAGTCGGAATGCCAAAATTTGACCTAATTCGGAATCTGCTACTTCCTTACCCAATCCGGAATAAACCTTCTTGAAGTAATTCGGAATCCACACGTCCCACACCTAATTCGGGAAATGACCCGGATAGCAATCCGGAAACCCAAGTTTCAAAGTAGTTGGGAATATGTATCTTCAACTTAATCCGGAATCCACGAATGCAGGACTTAATCCGGAATATGCAGTCCTTCACTTAATTCGGAATACGTGTGCACCACCTAATTCGGAATCTGAAATGTGGACTTAATCCAGAATCCGCGTACTGAATCTAATTCGGAATGCTTGATCTTCACATAATCCGGGAAAACCAATCTTGCACCTAATTCGGAATTTGAGTGTTTGACTTAATTCGGAATATTGATCATGAACGTAAGTCGGAATATGGTGTCCTTCACCTAATTCGAGAAGCAAGTCTCACAATCAAGTCGGAATGCAGTACTATGTTTTGGAGGGAAAAAATAAGGTGCTAAGTAGGAATAAAGATTCTAATATAATTCGGGAAATGAGTTTTACAAGTAAGTCGGGATAAAAGTTTTGCACATAAGTCGGAATAACAGGATTTTCAACACAGTTCGGGAAAAGAGGGTTTTGATTACGCAGATTAACTCAAACTAAGCAAATTTACAATAAGCACTTATCAAAACTTAAACCAAATCAATTTTTAGAAAAAGCTAATAAGACACAATTTAAAAACTTTTAAGAACACTAAATAATCAAAATATTTAAAATCACTTTTTATAAAAATATTAATCTACCAAAATCAACTTATTTAAAAACTAACAAACATAAAAATTAAGCAGTAAGCACCTTAATCTAAAAAAATTTAACACACCAACTCAATAAGCAAAATCCAATAAGCAAACCAATCACATCATCAACAAAATTAAACCAACTACATGATTAATTAAGCAAAACAATAGATTATGATTAAGAAAGGTAGAATGAGAATTTATAAAAAAGCTTGATTATATTAAAGATTAAGATCAAAGATTACAAGATGAAAGGTTAATAAGCTTGAAAGAAAAACTAGAGAGAAGAAAAATAAAACACAGTAGTTACCTACTAAAATTAAAGACTAACTCTCTAATGACCATTTAGAAAACTATATATAGGGGAGGGGAAGGTGTTTGTTTCTTCCTCTTTTCTTCTTGTCTTCTCGACTTTGTCTCAGGATTAGTCGAATGATAACTTGAACTCGTCTTCTATTTTTCTTCTTTTAGTAGACTTGGTTCTTCGACTTCGTTAAACTTCCGTCTTTAGACTTTTTCTTTGATAAATCTTCAGAATAGGCCTTTGACTTCCGTTCTTCTTGCACTTTTGATCTTTTGACTTCGTCTTTTGTCTTTTTCTTCGATAAAAGCCCGTGAAAGCCCGTGTTTTCTTCTTTTTCATATTTTTGTCCTAAAACACAATAAAAACACAAACCACGCATAATTCCTCCTTTTACGACATTAAATACACGTTTTGGTCTTGTTATTATTAGAAATAAGTGGTAAAAGGATAAGTGTTTTCACACTTATTAAATCCCCTACACTTGACCATTGCAATGCCCTCATGCAATGCATTAATTTAAAAGCACGGTTTACATTTTTCATCATAATCAATCCACCTTGGCCTTTATTAGATACTAAACACTAAAGAAACCAAAAAGATTAGAAAATTACAAAATGCAAGAAGGAAGAACAAGTAAAGAGATCTAAGACTTACATTAGGGCTTTGGTTGTCATGAATATCACCCTCAAGTCTCACGTTTCCCACACCAAGCTTATAACCGATATCATTGTTACTATAAGTTAGCAAACTAACACAAACTCATGTGGCCCAATTATTCACTTAGACTCCCTTATTCCTAGGTGTATCTCTTATATTTTATGATTGTCTTGAATGATCACGAGGATGCATTGTTTGACTTATTTCGATAGTTTATTTAGGCTGAAAATAAAGTAGGACGATTCAATCAATAGTTAGCTAAAGGACAAAATCTTTTAAAACTGCTTCTCGAGACCTCATAAAGTTCATATCTTGGCATAACTCGTTTCACGCTTTGAGACCTTTCTCGGACGGATATTTGGCAGCGACTTCATACTTCGAATCTTGAGAGACGTTCTTGAAATAATGGTCTTCTCTTCATAATAGGAATTTCTTCACTTGAAGTTTTTGAGAGATTCTTCATACTTGGACCACGACTTCTTCATTTTTCTCCAATCTTTACTTTGGATTTTGATATACAACGATCCGCCTCCTTTTAGGACATGGATCTATTTATCCTCATACCTTGCTAGGGTCTTTTCAGATAGACTTCTCCATGATCTTTAGGGGAGTATTTGCTTTTCGTCGTGTGTCTCGATCCTTCATATTGATTTTTGATAAATGATTCTTCACATCACTTGGGATCTTTAGCAACAAAATGTAGCCCTCATGCCTTGTTAGGGCATTATCGAACTCGCCAATCTTTGCATCCCGCTTCAATAAGTTATGATTGGCTATGAACTCTAATTAATACCGAGCAACTTTTAAACGATCTTGTGCTAGAAGCTAATTAACTTTTCGAACCGTACGACCTTATTTATTGCAAATATATTTATTAACAAGCGATGGGAGAAAAAGCTCATAATCAACTCACATAAATTCATGAAAGAATACCAAACTTATAATTGAGTCTATCATCTCTCGTTCTCCATAATTTTGAAATCTCAAGGAATGAGACTCGTGGATGCTTAGCCTATTAAATCAAAGTTTTGGGTTTTCAAGTCATCTATAGGATCTTGCAACTTCTTAGACTTTTTCAAGTTTAGAATTCGCATTTTAAAGTTCCCTTGATAAACGACTTTCTAGGATCAATTATAGGAACTTGCGAAAAGTTCTTGTTCTTAACCCGTAAAAGTTAAGACTTTCGCGTTTTAAAGTTCCCTATATAAAAGCCTAGCAAAACTTGATTTAAAATGAGGACAAATTAATGGAAAAGCCCACTTAACTTCGATAGAAGTCCCCCTACACTTGATATAAACATTTTCCTCAATGTTTCAGCATGTGGGAGTAAACTCCCCTACACTTAGGACATTGTGCACTTTGTTTAAATCTTGCTAAGGAAGAGACAACTATAGTGATTTCAATGTGAACATATAAGATATGAAATATCGAATCACGACAGTTTAGGATAGAACTGGGAAGACGGCACACGGGATCACGGGTCGTCAAATGTCATCAAAAGTGCTCTTTGAAGCTTTAATCCCTGCACATCATAAGAAACAAGACAACAAACACCTATGTAGCTCCCCCTACACTTATTATGAAAATGGGTAAATGATAGATCAATGGGTTGCCTCCCGAGAAGCGCTTGTTTTTGTTAACCGAGTCACGAGCCTGACTCGTCCCAGAACTATATCAAGGGAAACGTGGTGAGGGATGGAATCATCTCATAAGAGATGTCCTCACCAAAGTATAACTTAACACACTGGCCATTCACTTTGAAGTTTGGCCCATTTGGTTGCGAAAGCTCAATGGTGCCATAAAGGAAGACTTTGGCAACGGTGAATGGACCAGACCAACGGCTCTTAAGCTTGCCCGAAAAGATTTTCAACCGAGAGTTAAAGAGTAAAACTTGATCACCTATTTTGAACTCTCGGTTTTTGATCTTAGAATCATGAATGAGCTTGGTTTTCTCCTTTTAGATCAATGAATTCTCATAAGCCTCATTCCTTAGTTCTTTAAGTTCATTGAGTTGGATCTTCCTAAGATCACCGGCTTTGTTGATATCAAAATTAGCCCATTTCAAGGCCCAATAAGCCTTATGCTCCAACTCAATGGGGAGGTGGCATGCCTTTCCGTACACAAGAAGATATGGAGTACAACCAATAGGTGTCTTATTTGCGGTACGGAAAGCCCACAAAGCATCATCTAACTTATCGGCCCATGAGGCACGATGTTCTCCCACAGTACGCTCTAAGATTCTCTTAAGTCCACAGTTAGAAATCTTGGCTTGACCATTTGTTTGTGGATGATATGTGGTGGAAAGACGGTGATTGACACCATACATAGCCATGACTTGAGCAAATTGATCATTGCAAAAATGAGTCACGCGATCACTAATGATAGCACGAGGAACACCGAATCGAGCAAATAGTTGTTTCAGAAAGTTCACAACCACCCTCGCATCGTTCGTAGGTAAAGCCTTTGCTTCAACCCATTTTGATACGTAGTCAACGGTTACGAGGATGTACTTGTTCCCTTTGAATGATGGAAATGGCCCCATAAAGTCGATGCCCCATACGTCAAATATTTCACACTCTTGGATGAAATTTTGAGGCATCTCATCTTTATGTGTGATCTTACCTTGTCTTTGGCAAGCATCACAACGCTTAACCATTTCGTGTGCATCACGATAAATGGTGGGCCAGTAGAATCCAGAATCGAAAAATTTCTTCGCGGTGTAATTGGGACCAAAGTGACCCCCGGTGGGTCCTTTATGGCAGGCTTCCAAGATTTGTAAAGCTGCAGGCCCGTCAACACACCGACGAAGGATCAAGTCAGCACATTGTTTAAAGAGATAAGGGCCGTCCCAATATTAAGTTTTCACATCCTTGAAGAATTTCTTCTTTTGCTGGGACGATAACCCTTCGATGAGAATTCCACCCGCCAAGTAGTTTGCAAAGTCCGCAAACCATGGGGTCTCATCAAGATTGGAGTTAATAGACATCAAGGCCTCAAGTGGAAAAGAGTCATTAATCTCTTGATTTGGGAGCTCCCCTTGATAAGGATCCTCGAGTCTACTAAGATGATCCGCAGCTAGGTTTTTCGCTCCCTTTTTATCACGAACTTCAATTTTGAATTCTTGAAGCAGTAAAACCTAACGAAGAAGTCTTGGTTTGGAATCTTGTTTTGTTAACAAATACTTCAACGCGGAATGATCGGTATACACAATGGTGGTGGAAAGGACAAGATAGGGGCGGAATTTTTTAAAAGCATACACTACAGCTAAAAGCTCTTTTTCGGTAGTGGTATAATACAATTGAGCCCCCGTCATTGTCTTGCTAGCGTAATGGATTGGTTGGAAATGTTTGTTGATTCTTTGTCCCAAAACCGCTCCAATAGCAAAGTCGCTAGCATCACACATCAATTCAAAAGGTAACTCCAAATTAGGAGTAACTAATACCGGTGCCTTAGTTAATTTATCCTTAAGAAGATTGAAAGATCCGATACACTCTTTAGAAAATATAAAAGGAGTATCTTTTTCCAAGAGGTGGGTCATCGGGCGAGCGATCTTAGAAAAATCTTGATGAATCGACGATAGAAGCCCGCATGACCAAGAAAACTTCTCACACCCTTCACGGTTGAAGGTGGAGGTAATTTAGCAATCACATCAACTTTAGCACGGTCGACATCAAGACCGGATTTGGAAATTTTATGACCAAGAACAATACCTGTGACAATCTAACATTTTCAGGTAGTGAATTATTTTCTCGTATAATATTTTGAAACTTATTTTTGTGTTGGTTGACGAACTCACAATTTACGGATTTAAATTTGGGCTTACGTGCATAATTTAGCGTCCTTTACGACTAAACCGGAAACCTTAGGATTACGTATTTACGTTTTTGAACTCCGTTTTTTATGAGACAATTTTTATTGGATTCGTTTTGTGACGTTGATTCATAATTGATAAAAACGTTTTTCGTGAAACGACCCGAGGGCACGCAAATCGAGAAAACTAGAATCGAGGAATACCCGTAAATTAGTGAGGTGGGACAAAATACATTATCCCACCCCACTAGCACCATGGTACGGCACAACAAGACACCACATCAATATGTGGCATCTTGTTAACTTGTTATTTAACAAGTGTAAGCTAAGCTTACACTTTAAGCTTTCCATTCACTGAAAACCACTAGCTACTACACACACCATCATTTCATACATGCAAACTAACTCAAACTCTCTCAAAACCTTACCCTTGCCGTCCACTTTGAAGAACAAACACCCCTATTTGATCTTTTCTAGCCATGAAATACATGTTATCTAGCTCTATCATGGAGTTATCTTGAAGCCTTGATCATTTGGTGGCCATTTTAACAACAAAGGAGGTGATTTTCTTGTGTCCTAGGGCTTATTTCTCAACTTATATTCTTGGTGTTTGATGATCTTGGAGTTACTTTTGGTGTTCATCAAGTTCTTGTCTTCCAAAAACAAGATATACTCTTGGTTGGTAAAGAAGATCATCCTCTCCATTTTCTCTTGTTATTTTTGTAAAGATCAAATGTATTTTCTTTCTTGTTGTATATGTATATGATGAACATATGATGATAAAAATGTTGTGTGGGGATCAATTGTTGATAAATATGCTTAAAAAGGTTAATAACCATGAGAAATAAGGCTAAAATCATGATTAATTTGTTGGCTGTATAAAAACAGTATGTAACTAAAACTTGAACTGATAAACTTGCATGGTAGAATCCATTTACAGTAAGTACAAGATGTTATACACATGTGAGAGTTGGTCATGCAATGGAATCATTATAATGAGTGAGATATGATCAAAACAAGATGAGTGTGCTAATCTGAATAAGCTGTTTTGTAGGGACTGTTAAGCATAGATAAACTTAAAATGAGCAGTAGCTATAACTAAGTTAAATGTAACACATAATATGAAGATCATGCCACCCAAAAATGAGCTTTTAATTCATTGTAGAACTCTAGATATTATAAAAATGGTGAAGATGAAAATAAAAATCAGATTTTGAGAATTAATGTTTATTACTATTATATAAGCACTCAAAATTATATTGTATAAAATGTAAAGTTAAAACCCACTAACTTATGAATTTTATTTCTATAAATATGTAAAAGGTTAAATAAATGGAAAAATTATAAAAACGGTAGTGGAATAATACTTATAAGTTATAAAAACTATAAACTTGATTTTTACGACTTTTTTGGCTATTACCGTAAAATTAACGTTTTTCGCCAATTAAAACTTAGACGATCAAACCCGTCTAATGTAAAGTTTTTAAAACTCATATACTGATATATAAGTAACTAATACAAGTAAAAACCGATAAAACCCGAACTATAAGACATACGGACATTAACGAGCTAACTAAGCATATTGGACTAATAATTGGACTAAATAAGATAAACACTTATAAAAAGAACTTATTGGGCTTTACCCATTTGGGCCCAACATGGAAAGTATAGATATTGATAATATAAGTATAAAATGAATTAAAACAAGTTAAAGAACTTATACTAAGCTTATTGGACTTAAAATAGATAAATAGGTAAAAAGTTACCAAAACGTAAACACTAAAATGAGTAAACAAGGATATATAAACCCACTTGATCATCATCATATGTACAAAATCATCATATGTATATTTGTTATTTTGATAAAGTCATTGGACAAAAGTCTAAGACCGATTATTATTTATATAGGTTTCCGTGACCGAAGCACGCCCGTAGCCGATAATCCGCCTTTCATTATCAACGTGAGTTCATAGCCTCGCACTCTTTTAAATGTTTTATAAAATGATTTGTAAACCCGCGAGGGAGATAACATGCAAGATTTTGATAAAAATAGAACACAAGTAGTCCCGATGGTATGCTTAATGATATGGACCCGAATGATGCTATGACCCTATAAACGAGACTAAAAGGATTATTAGTAGTTAGGTTATGTCACTTAAAGTCCCATTAGCATGAATTGTGAACTACCGGGATTTGGTAGACGCTTATGCATTTGATAGTACTATTTGGGGACGATCACCCCAGTTCGCGCCTTGACGGTTGATCCCCGGCGTACCACATTGATTGGTAAGCGAATTTATGTATGAGAAGATTCCATAGCGTGATTTTTGTGACGACACGCTAACTTAGATGGGCAAATTGTTTGCCGGGTTCGCGGCCCGCTGTTTTCATAGTAAGGTAACAATGTCATGCGGCTAATAATAATCCTAAAACCTATATACAAAACGATAACGGCGCTAATAACGACAATAATATTACCTATAATGGTAATACTGAGGCTAAGGTCTCATGGACGGTTTAAGATGTATGCTTGATTTATATATTGCCTGACTAGCAATACGTGGACTTACTTCCGATATTATACTTGTGTTCTGATTTTAACGATTGTTTTATATAACGGTTTTTATTAAACTCTATGAATTCACTCGGCATTCGCTGATATGATTTTTGCATGTTTTTATCTCAGGTGCTTGAAGGTAATCCGGATGGAGATCGACTCGGATGGCCCAATAATATTAAAAATGTTCATTCGATCTATGTTTTGTAAACTAAATGACCTGTATAATTTGGGACCTGTTGTACACTTTAAAACTTTTTATCGAATGAATGTATGTTGAACCTTGTACAACCATTTTTATGTGTTGTCTATGATTGGAGTTATTGTGCTATCCCGTAACACTCTGAAAGACCCTTCCGTTGTACCGATACGAAAGTTGAGAGTGTTACAGTTTGGTACCAGAGCTCTCGTTATAGAGAATAAAAGATTTTAAAAACCAAGGTTTTGAACAAAACTTTTCAAAATCTTTTGACAATGAACATTTAAGAAAATATTTGAAAAATCTTTTGACTATAACGGTGCCAGAGATCTCCGACGTTACCAACAAGCCCTATTGAGAAGATATATATTTTGATATATATAATTTAATTTATATATATGTATATATCGTGATTTCATTATGTAACTGTTTAACTAGTATGTTATCCTAATACGAGATATATATATAAATGCAGATTGTTATGGCTGACCCTAATATTCCTGTAGAAAACCATGCTATTCCCGAACCTAATGTAGATGATGATCCTTATTTAGACTTAGTAGATTATGATATGGATGATGAGGAGGAACCATTTGAGGATCCCGAGCCTGAGTTAGGACTAGGAGATCAGATTTCCCCTCAGGTTGACTTGGTAGAGAATGAGATTGAGAATGTTGATATAGAGAATGATGATGAGATTGGGTTAGATAATTTAGATGATGAGATTGACGACGAGGATGTCGAGGAGGATGTAGGTATAGACATTGAGGTCGATGATGATGAGGAAGCCGAGCTTATTTATCCTTATGATGTTCCAGAGGGCGAGCCTTTACCCCCACCAGTTTATTTGTCTGATTCTGAGGTTGAGTTACCTAGGGATGAAATGTCTTAATCGTCTGAATCTGATTCTGAATCAGAGGAGGATGAGGATGATAATGCACCTGATGGTACTGATGGTATTGCTACTCGTAGACGTGAGATAGGAGAGTCGTCTAGTACTCGAGAGGCTACTCATATTGATGGTCTTGCACCATGGGCCTTGAGACGTCATCTAGATGCTTCCCGTGTTAAGAGTTGTATGACAGAGGTCGGATTAGGTGTTGTTCAGACTCAGGTTGCTTATTTGGAGTCTAAGACTAAGGTTGGTGAGAAAGAGCGGGAATTTCTTAGTTTGGATTTGACTGATGTAGAGCGTGGTTTGAATGAGGCTTTTAGGAGGTTATCAGTGTTAGAAAGTGGTGAGTTTGCTGAAATGAAGAAAAAGGTGAATTCTATGGAGATTCAGTTGAGTATAGCTCGTGCGATGCGTGAGAAAGCTGAGAAGGAGTTGAATATATCTGTGGGTTGGAACAGTAGATTTTATGCCGACATGGTTGAAAGAGGAGTGATCCGTAAGCGCCCAGCTGAAGATGTGTCTAGTGATCGTCTGACGAAGATTCAGAAGACAATGGATGATGGACCATCTGGCGGTTCTCAGTAGACCAGTCTGTATTTAGTAGTGACCTTTGTATCTTTTGTACTTTTGTAGCTTTGACTGAACCGACTTGTTAGTAGTAGACTTGGCACGAATTTTGAGTGTATATAGTGCTAAAACTTTGATATGGGATGTAACTAAGACAATACTTTTGTTTCAAATCGAATGAAATATGTATCTTGTCTTGAATTCCATATTGTGCCTTATTTGTATCTTGATTATGAATTCAATCCATATTATATGAATCCCTTGTTGGGTGAATGCTTAATACTTTGAAATTGTGAAATTATAGAACTATGCCGCCCAAGAAGGCTGTGACTGAGGATGATGTACGTAGGATTATTACGGAGCAAGTTACCGCATCTATGACAGAATTTATGGCAAATGCTAGAAATGAAGCTGGCGGTAGTGGAGCTGGCGGTAGTGGAGCTGGCGGTAGTGGAGCTGGCGGTAGTGGAGCTGGCGGTAGTGGAATTGGCGGTACTAATGTGAATGTGAATGCTAATAATATGAATGCTAATGCTGGAGGAAATATAGGAGGACTTGGAGCTAATGCACCTGAAGTTGGTGGCAGTACTTATATGACGTTCATGAAGTGTGAACCTCTACCTTTTAATGGAACTGAAGGTGCTGTAGGATTAAGCCAGTGGATTGAGAAGATTGAGTCGGTGTTTCGGATTAGTAAGTGTAAGGAGGAAGATAAGGTGACTTTTGCTATGGCTACTCTTAAAGGTCGTGCGTTGACTTGGTGGAACGGGAGAATTGCTTTCATGGGTCTTGATGCTGCTAATGCTACTCCATGGGTTGAGATTAAGAAGTGGATGACTTTGGAGTTTTGTCCTCGTAGTGTGATTATTAGGTTAGAACAAGAGTTGATTCATCTACGAATGAAAGGTGTGGACATTGATAGTTATACAAACCGATTCCATGAGTTGGCCTTGCTATGTCCTCGATTGGTGGAACCCGAAGAGATCCGAATTGAGCAATATATTAAAGGTTTGACCAGGAATATCCGGGGGGACGTGACATCATCTAAACCACTGACCATTGATGATGCTGTTCGAATGGCTTACCAACTCATTGGACAGATAATTCAGGATAGGGAAGATGAAGCCCGTGTTGGTGAGAAAAGAAAGGGAGATGGTGATCGTGTAGATAGAGGTGAAAATAGGAAGAATTTCAATCTCCGTTAGAACCAGAGAAAGGGGAATGCAAATGCTCTTACCAACAACACACCGCGCAACGATGATAGATGTCCTAAGTGTGGCAACAAGAGGCATGTTGGCGACTGCTGGAAGTGCCGAAATTGCGGAAAGCTTGGACACAAGGTTGAAAGGTGTAAGAAGGGAACCATTTGCTTCAACTGTAATGAAGAAGGTCATAGGAAATCGGAATGCCCCAAGTTGAAAGCGAATGTACCTGGAAGAAACCCCCAGGGTGGTATCTATCAACTTGGAACAATTGAGGTGAAGAAAGAGGATCTGAATGTCGTTACCGGTACGTTTTTACTCAACAATCATTATGTTGTTGCTTTATTTGATTCGGGTGCCGATAGGAGCTTTGTATCCACTAAATTTAGTGCCCTTATTGACATTGAACCTGTTGAGATAAACACCAGTTACGAGGTGGAATTGGCTAATGGTAAATTAGTGAAAACTAATAAGCTATTAGAAGGATGCTCTCTAAATCTCTTAAACCATTCCTTTCCGATTGATTTGATGTTGATAGAATTAGGTAGTTTTGATATTATTATTGGTATGGATTGGTTGTCGTTGAATAATGCTACTATTTTATGTGGAGAGAAGAAAGTTAAGATTCCTCTTAGGAATAGGACGTTAGTAATTGATGGTAATCGAGGTGAATCCCGTTTGAAAATCGTTTCATGTATTAAAGTCCAAAAGTATATCAGGAACGGTTGTGAGTTATTCTTAGCTCAAGTGACCGGGAATGAGTCTAGGGAGAAACGATTGGAAGATGTACCTATTATTTGTGAATTTCCTGAGGTATTTCCTAAAGATTTACGCGGACTTCCACCAATAAGGCAAGTAGAGTTTCGAATCGATTTAATTCCTGGTGCTGCACCGGTGGCACGTGCGCCTTACCGATTAGCCCCTTCTGAATTAAAGGAGTTATCTGAGCAACTTAAGGAGTTGTCTGATAAAGGTTTTATTCGACCGAGCTCGTCGCCTTGGGGAGCTCCAGTCTTGTTCGTTAAGAAGTAGGATGGATCTTTCCGTATGTGCATTGATTATAGGGAACTGAATAAGTTGACAATTAAAAATCGATATCCTTTACCTAGGATTGATGATTTGTTTGATCAACTACAAGGATCTAGTGTGTATTCTAAGATAGATTTGCGGTCAGGATATCACCAACTTCGCGTCCGTGAACAAGATATTCCTATAACTGCATTTAGAACTCGTTATGGACACTATGAATTTCAAGTAATGCCATTTGGGTTAACTAACGCACCTGCGGTTTTCATGGATTTAATGAATCGAGTGTGCAAGCCCTACTTGGATAAATTTGTGATTGTGTTTATTGACGATATTCTGATCTATTCTAAGAATGAAGATGAACATAGAGAACATTTAAGGATTGTTTTGAATTTGTTGAAGGATGAAAGGTTGTATGCTAAGTTTTTTAAATGTGATTTCTGGTTAGATTCTGTGCAATTTCTTGGTCATGTGATTAACAAGGATGGAATTCATGTTGATCCTGCAAAGGTTGAAGCTATTAAGAATTGGTTTGCACCGACAACGCCAACGGAAGTGAAACAGTTCTTAGGATTGGCTGGCTATTATAGGCGATTCATTAAAGAATTTTCTTTGATAGCTAAACCCTTGACTAAGCTTACCCAGAAGAATAAACCTTTCGTTTGGGGAAGTGATGAAGATGGAGCATTTCAGACATTGAAGCAAAAATTATGTAGTGCGCCAATCTTATCATTACCCGACGGGAGTGAAGATTTTGTAGTGTATTGTGATGCATCTCTTAGAGGCTATGGAGCTGTTTTGATGCAGCGAGAGAAAGTGATAGCTTATGCTTCTAGGCAATTAGGGAAGAATGAGGATAATTATACTACTCACGATCTTGAGTTAGGAGCTGTAATCTTTGCTCTTAGGTTGTGGAGACATTATCTGTATGGCACCAAGTGTACGGTATTCACCGATCACAAAAGCCTACAGTATATTCTCGACCAGAAGGAATTGAACATGAGGCAACGAAGATGGATAGAATTGTTAAGTGATTATGATTGTGATATAAAATATCACCTAGGAAAAGCCAATGTTGTTGGCGATGCGTTAAGTAGGAAAGATAGAGAGCCTATCAGGGTACGTTCTCTAGTCTTGACCGTGCACAATAATTTGCCTGAGAAAATTAGAAATGCGCAAATAGAAGCTTGTAAGAAGGAAAAAATTTTTAATGAAGGGTTCCGAGGAGAAGGAGATCCTTTAGAGGTTAGAGCTGATGGAGTGAAATGCTTAAGAGGTCGTATGTGGATACCTAAGTTTGGAGGCTTAAGAGACTTGATTATGTTAGAATCCCATAAATCTAAGTATTCCATTCATCCGGGATCTGATAAGATGTACCATGATTTGAAGAAGTTGTACTGGTGGCCGAATATGAAAGCTGACATAGCTATGTATGTTCTTCAATGTTTGACTTGTGTTAGAGTCAAAGCTGAACATCAAAGCCATCAGGACTACTTCAACAGCTAAAGATTCCTGAATGGAAGTGGGAGCGAATTACGATGGACTTTATCACCAAGCTTCCTAGAACATCATCTGGAAACAACTCGATTTGGGTTATTGTCGACAGACTGACCAAATCAGCACATTTCATTCCGGTTAAAGAGCAGTTCTCACTGGAGAAGTTGACTCGTATATACCTTGAGAATGTTGTATGCAAACATGGAGTACCTGTATCGATCATTTCAGATCGAGATCCTAGATTCGCATCGAATTTTTGGAAATCTCTCCAAAGATCTTTGGGAACGAATCTCGACATGAGCACTGCTTATCACCCCCAGACTGATGGGCAGAGTGAAAGGACGATACAAACACTGAAAGATATGTTGAGAGCTTGTGTGTTAGATTTTGGTAAGAATTGGGATAAACATTTGCCGTTAGCAGAGTTTTCGTATAACAATAGTTACCATTCTAGTATTAAGGCTGCACCGTTTGAAGCTTTGTATGGTAGGAAGTGTAGATCTCCTGTATGTTGGAGTGAAGTTGGGGATACCCAGCTCACGGGACCGGAATTGATCCGAGAGACTACGGAGATGATAGTTCAGATTAAGAAGAGGTTGTTGACTGCCGTAGTAGACAGAAAAGTTACGCGGATGTGCGGCGGAAGCCAATAGAGTTTGAAGTGGGTGACCGAGTAATGTTGAAAGTATCGCCATGGAAAGGCGTTATAAGATTTGGAAAACGAGGAAAATTGAATCCCCGTTATATTGGACCCTTTAAGATTTTATCTAGAGTAGGTCCGGTGGCTTACAAACTAGAGTTACCCCCAAAACTTCATGGTGTTCACAACACATTCCATGTATCTAATCTGAAGAAATGTCTAGCAGTGAGTGATGAGAAAATTCCGTTAGGTAAGGTTCGAATAGATGGGAAGTTGCATTTTATCGAAGAGCCCGTAGAGGTTATGGATCGTGAGGTAAAGCAACTGAAACAAAGTCGGATACCTATTGTCAAGATCCGATGGAATTCAAAGCATGGACCGGAGTATACTTGGGAACGAGAGGATGAAATGTGGAAGAAATATCTGCACCTCTTCGATTTCAATAAGAAACGGACATCCAAATGAAATGGATCACGAGGACGTTGATCCCTTTTAGGAGGAAAAGCTGTGACAATCTAACATTTTCAGGTAGTGAATTATTTTCTCGTATAATATTTGAAACTTATTTTTGTGTTGGTTGACGAACTCACAATTTACGGATTTAAATTTGGGCTTACGTGTACAATTTAGCGTCCTTTACGACTAAACCGAAAACCTTAGGATTACGTATTTACGTTTTTGAACTCCGTTTTTTATGAGACAATTTTTATTGGATTCGTTTTGTGACGTTGATTCATAATTTATAAACACGTTTTTCATGAAACGACCCGAGGGCACGCAAATCGAGAAAACTAGAATCGAGGAATACCCGTAAATTAGTGAGGTGGGACAAAATACATTATCCCACCCCACTAGCACCATGGGACGGCACAACAAGACACCACATCAATATGTGGCATCTTGTTAACTTGTTATTTAACAAGTGTAAGCTAAGCTTACACTTTAAGCTTTCCATTCACTCAAAACCACTAGCTACTACACACACCATCATTTCATACATGCAAACTACCTCAAACTCTCTCAAAACCTCACCCTTGCCGTCCACTTTGAAGAACAAACACCCCTATTTGATCTTTTTCTAGCCATGAAATACATGTTATCTAGCTCTATCATGGAGTTATCTTGAAGCCTTGATCATTTGGTGGCCATTTTAACAACAAAGGAGGTGATTTACTTGTGTCCTAGGGCTGATTTCTCAACTTATATTCTTGGTGTTTGATGATCTTGGAGTTACTTTGGTGTTCATCAAGTTCTTGTCTTCCAAAAACAAGATATACTCTTGGTTGGTAAAGAAGATCATCCTCTCCATTTTCTCTTGTTATTTTTGTAAAGATCAAATGTATTTTCTTTCTTATTGTATATGTATATGATGAATATATGATGATAAAAATGTTGTGTGGGGATCAAGTGTTGATAAATATGCTTAAAAAGGTTAATAACCATGAGAAATAAGGCTAAAATCATGATTAATTTGTTGGCTGTATAAAAAACAGTATGTAACTAAAACTTGAACTGATAAACTTGCATGGTAGAATCAGTTTACAGTATGTACAAGATGTTATACACATGTGAGAGTTGGCCATGCAATAGAATCATTATAATGAGTGAGATATGATCAAAACAAGATGAGTGTGCTAATCTGAATAAGCTGTTTTGTAGGGACTGTTAAGCATAGATAAACTTAAAATGAGCAGTAGCTATAACTAAGTTAAATGTAACACATAATATATATACGTATATATATATATATATATATATATATATATATATA
>JANFOE010001358.1:0-243117 GCA_025667525.1 Glebionis coronaria | reverse complement strand
GAAAAGTGCAAATTTGCTTTATCACTAAGCATTGCATGAGGGCATGGCAATGGTTAAGTGTAGGGGATTTGATAGGTGTGAAAACACCCATCCTTTTACCACTTATTTCTTGCTAAAACAAGACCAAAACGCGTATTTAATATCATTTGTTTGGAATTATGCGTGGTTTTTGTGTTTATTATGTTTTTAGAGCCAAGCGGATGGATATTGGAGAAAACATGGGATTGCACGGGTTTTATCGAAGAAAAAGACTCAAGAGAAGTCTATTGTCCAAGAGATGCAAAAGATTTGAAGTCAATGGGCCTATTTGAAGACTTATCGAAGAAAAGGACCAAAGATGGAAGATTTACATATGTCGAAGGAACTCAAGTCTATTAACCGAAGAAATTAAAAGACGAGTTGAATTTAATCGTCGACAAATCCCGAATCAGAATCGAAAACGTCGACTTTACTGAAAAGACGAGAAGACGAAAAGAAAGAAGAAAGCCCACTCACCAACCAACCACTTGGCCTATATAAAGAGATTCCCCTCACACTTTTTGAGCTAGTTTTCATTTCCAGTTTCTTTCTTTTCTTTCGTAGGAAGCCAACACCATTAAGGTGTTGGTGATTTTTCATTCTTGTTAAATCTTTAATTTTGTAAGTGTTTAATCTTTCCTTTTGTTTACTCTACCTTAATCATTTAATACAATCTTCAATTTAATCTTGTTCATCTTCTCTTTTTGATTCAAAGTTTTAAAGTTCTTATTTGGTTGACTTTAATCCATAAAA
This sequence comes from Glebionis coronaria, assembly GCA_025667525.1. Lineage (NCBI taxonomy): Eukaryota > Viridiplantae > Streptophyta > Magnoliopsida > Asterales > Asteraceae > Glebionis > Glebionis coronaria. The sequence goes on along the minus strand of JANFOE010001358.1, from coordinate 242,346 downwards.
GTAAGTGGGTTTTGTGTTTTGAGTGTTTCGGTTTGATGATTATGGTTCGTAAATTATTCGTGTTTAGTTTGGTTTAAATCTTTTGGTTAAATTTGGCTTATTTTGATTAAAATCGTATTCCCTGTTTTTTCTGAGTTCTTCATATTCCCCATATTCCGGATCAGCAATTTCATTCGGTATCAATTTTGTTCATCCGGAATATTTTATATTCCGGATCAGTTTCTTACATCGGGAATAACCATTATTCCGGATCAGTTACTTATTCCGAACCAAGCTTGCTTATCCGGAATATTTTATATTCCGGATCAAACCCTTTCATCCGGAATAATCTATTATTCCGGATCAACTTATATTCTGCATCAACCTTTTATTCCGCATCAACCTTTTATTCCGCATGAGCTTCTATTCCGCATCAACCAGTTATTCCGCATGAACCTATTATTCCGCATCACCATTTATTCCGCATGAACCTTATATTCCACATCAATCATTTATTCCGCATGAACCTATTATTCCGCATCACCATTTATTCCGCATGAACCTATTATTCCGCATCACCATTTATTCCGCATGAACCTTTTATTCCGCATAAGCTTATGTTCCGCATGAGCAGTTTATTCCGCATGAGCCTAATATTCCGCATGAGTAAGATATTCCGCATGAAGGATTTTTGTCTGATACATACCGAATAAAGGGCACATTCCGAATAAAGCATTTTTCAGGGTATTTTCAGTTACTGTTTTATTTTAATTTTAATTCAAGTTTTATTTTTATTAATTAATTGCTTCTAGTTTACTTTGTTTACTTCACGCATTTACCCTTTTAGTAGAATAGAAAACCAAACCCCCTATTTGTCACCAAGAACAACTATTCCACTTTGAGCTGTGATCAATTCGAGAAGATTCCGAGAATTTATCTGAACCCCAATGAAAACACCTGTATCAAATGGCGCCGATGCCGGCTCTTCTCATAAAGATTAACAGTTTTTTGTGAGAACTTGGATTTTGGGATCCGTTCACCGTGAACGTTACTTTTTCATAAAAAATTTCAAAAACCCTAAAAAATATAAAATTTTCATAAATCCTAAAAATTAAAAAACATAAAAACCAAAAATATTTCTGCTTTGTTTTTGCTTTGTTAGTTCTTTTGCAGATGCATGCGTACACATTCAACGTCTTATCAAGAGCCCGAGCCTCTCAAAGACTTAGACATGTCCGGTGTACACAACAACAACAATAACCCACCTCAAAACAATAACAACAACAATGAACCTCTACCGGACAATCGCCCGATGATTGAACTTTTGCAAGCACATGTAGAGGGCAACAATGACCCAATTGTCATACCCGCGATTGCAGCCAACAACTTTGAGCTCAAATCCGGATTTATTCAGATGGTCTCTGCTCAACCATTCTTGGGGCGTACCATTGATGATCCACATGACCACATCAAAAGGTTCATGCAACTCACGAATACGGTCAAATCAATGGTGTTCCACAAGAGGTAATTCGCCAGCAGGCTATGATTTGGATAGCCGCAGGTAATGCTAATCCGGAAAGTAATTCGATCGTATAATTTAAGATGGTGTCGGACATGTCAGCTGATCCCGATTTCCTTGATCCTTCATCTGGCCGGGCTGTCGATAGAGTAAGCTGGATGTGCTTGTCGATCTTGTAGTCTTTTCCTACTGAACACTTTCCTGCTCAAGATAGGGTACTAGAAAGGGATCATACGAAGGCTATGTTCTTTTTTTAGATCTAGCCTGAATGACCGTTTACAACTTTTTCCCTTTTCTTTAGAGGGACAAGCCCGGCATTGGCTTGCAAAGGAACCGCCACAAAGTATTCTGACGTGGACGGATTTGGAGACCAAATTCATAAACTACTTTTTCCCACCCTCTCGTACTACCGCTTTGCGGAATGAAATTATTAATTTTGAACAAAAGTACGATGAGAGTTTTAGTGAATCTTGGGACCGTTTTAAAGATCTTTTAAGAAAGTGCCCACAACATGGTTTTACCAAAGTGCACCAAGTTAATACTTTTTACAATGGTTTAAGCATGAATGACCAAGATTCACTAAACAGTGCCTCGGGGGTAATATTTTGGTTAAAAGCTCTAATGCTGCTTGGGATATTATGGAGAATAAGTCTAGAGTGGAAACCAAGAGTGTTCGGACCAATGCCGCTAGTGCTAGTACTAGTAACAACGACAAGAGACTTGACAAAATTACGTCGCTTCTTGAATCGCTTGCTACCCAAACCGCTAGCAACACCAACAGCATCAACACTAAAAACGCTCAAGACGCTCAAGTCAATGCTGTTAGCCAACCATGTGAAATATGTGGGGGTCCTCACTCTTACACCACTTGTACTTCCACCCAAGACTATCCTTCTGAGAACGTTAATGCAGCATACGGTACCTATCCTCTGGCCGCTTATCAAGCTCGTCCTCAAGGAGACCGCAACTTGCTTAGCTACTGCTCAAACAACTTTCTTTCCCCGCCCGGTTTTCCTCCTAACAACCCAAACCAACAACAAAACCTCAATCGCCCTCCTCAACAACAACCTCGTGCACCATACCAACCACCTCAAAGACAACTATATCCACCTCAAAGAAACAACCAAGTTTACCAACAACCTGCTTATCAACCACCCACCTACAATGCTCCTCCCAACCTACCCACCGCATTACACCAAGATATTGGAACCTATATGAGTACTAATGATGTGATCGTGGACAATCTCCAGCGGGAAGTGCTCAACTTGAAAGCAGACATGGTGAAACAAGGGAACGATCTTCGAGCTGATATGCGAAACACTTTGGCAAGTCAAACGAATGACTTAAGGAACATGATGGCTGGTTTCTTCCAAGGTAATCAATCCTCTTCTTCGGGTACTCTTCCGAGTAACACCATTGCGAATCCAAGAGGGGAGATGAAAGCAATCACCACTCGCAGTGGCAAAGGTACCAAGGAACCCGAGCTTCCTATACCTCCACCGGTGATTGTGACTAAGGAAAACGAGTCACCTACTCATATTCCTCATCTTGCTACTTCCCCAATTCCTCCACCTCTTACTTCTACCCCTCCTCCACCCAAGGATGTGAGTGATCCTTCGATCCCAAAGCCTTCCTCTTCTTCCGATATACCTTATCCCTCAAGGTTGAGGAAAGAGAAGCTCAAAAGCAAGGACGATATTCAAGTTTCGAACTTTCTCAAAATGTTTAAACAATTGAATTTTAACATCTCCTTCGCTGAGGCTCTCGCTCACATGCCTAAATACGCAAAAATGTTCAAAGATCTTCTTAGCGATAAGGAGAAGCTTCTTGATATTGCTAATACCCAACTTAACGAGAATTGCTCTGCGGTTCTCTTAAGGAAATTGCCAACAAAACTTGGTGATCCGGGTCGCTTATTAATCCCTTGCAACTTCCCGGGAGTAGAGAATTGCATGGCCCTAGCCGATCTAGGTGCCAGTATTAACTTAATGCCTTTAAGTGTGTGGAAGCAATTATCTCTCCCTGAGCTAGTCCCCACCAAAATGACTTTGGAATTAGCTAACCGTACGGTTGCTTATCCAGTGGGGATAGCCGAAGACGTTTTTGTAGGAGTTGACAAATTCACTTTTCCTGCCGATTTCATCGTCATCGACTACGAGATGGATCCTCGTGTTCCATTAATTGTTGGTCGTCCATTCTTGAGGACCGGTCGCACTCTCATCGATGTTGAAGCCGGTGAGCTTATCATGAGAGTTGGTGATGATAAAGTCGTCTTCAACATGGGAAAGCTTTCTAAACAGCCTTATTCATACGAGAGTGTTAATTGCATCGACGTTCTTGATGAGGTTTGTGAAGAACACTTTAATGATGCTTGTAAAAGTATTCCTACCTCTCCTCCCAATGTTGAGACCGTTGCCTCTATTGATTCATCACTTACTCTATTTGGAGAAAGTGATTTCCTTTGGAAAGGTCTTGAAGCCACTATGGGAGATGTGAACTTAGAAAATGACGATTCTCCCACCGATTGGGATGAAGACATTCGTCTCATTGAGAACCTTCTCAAAGAAGACAATATTTCTCCACCATCTCCCAAGGCTATTGCTATCGATGCACCGACTTTGAATCCGCCTCCCATCGAAAACCCTCCGGGTTTAGAACTTAAGGAGTTGCCGTCCCATCTCGAGTATGTGTTCCTTGAAGAAAAGAAGAAGTCGCCCGTCATCATCGCGAAGGACTTGAAAGAAGAAGAGAAATCTCGCCTCATCGTCGTGCTTAAAGATCATAAGAAGGCAATTGCTTGGAAAATTTCCGATATCCGCGGAATTGATCCTAACTTTTGTACTCACAAGATTCTCATGGAAGATGACTTTAAACCCGCAATCCAGAGCCAAAGAAGGGTTAATCCTCGAATTCATGACGTCATCAAACAAGAGGTTATCAAACTTCTAGATGCCGGCTTGATTTACCCTATTTCGGATTCGCCATGGGTAAGTCTCGTCCATTGTGTGCCCAAGAAGGGCCGAATAACCGTTGTTCCCAATGAACACAACGAGTTGATTCCCACTCGTCTCGTTACTGGGTGGAGAGTTTGTATCGACTATGGCAAACTCAATGATGCCACGAGAAAAGATCACTTTCCTCTTCCTTTCATGGATCAAATGCTCGAGCGTCTAGCAGGTAATGACTATTACTGCTTCTTAGACGGTTTCTCCAGGTATTTTCAAATTCCCATCGATCCCAAAGAACAAGAAAAGACCACATTCACCTGTCCCTATGGAACATTTGCTTACAAACGCATGCCTTTTGGTTTATGCAATGCTCCTGGGACGTTCCAACGGTGTATGATGGCTATCTTCCATGACATGGTTGAAGAAACTATGGAAGTATTCATGGATGATTTCTCGGTTTATGGCGATTCTTTCTCTGCTTGCCTTGCCAATTTAGAACGTATGCTTAAGCGCTGTGAAGACACTCGCCTTGTTCTTAATTGGGAAAAATGCCATTTCATGGTAAAAGAGGGCATCGTGCTAGGACACAAAATCTCCAAAGCCGGTCTTGAAGTGGACCGTGCTAAAGTCGATGTTATTGCTAAATTGCCTTCACCTTCAACCGTGAAGGGTGTGAGAAGTTTCCTGGGTCATGCGGGCTTCTACCGTCGCTTTATCAAAGATTTTTTTAAAATCGCTCACCCGATGACCCACCTCTTAGAAAAAGATACTCCTTTTATCTTTTCCAACGAGTGTATTGAAGCCTTCAACCTTCTTAAGGATAAGCTAACTAAGGCACCGGTCTTGGTTACCCCTAATTGGGAGCTTCCCTTTGAGTTGATGTGCGATGCTAGCGACTTTGCTATTGGAGCGGTTTTGGGCCAAAGAGTGAACAAACACTTCCAACCAATCCACTATGCTAGCAAGACAATGACGGGGGCTCAATTGCATTACACGACAACCGAAAAAGAGCTTTTAGATGTTGTCTATGCCTTTGAAAAGTTCCGCCCCTATCTTGTCCTTTCTACCACAATCGTTTATACCGATCATTCCGCGTTGAAGTACTTGTTAACTAAACAAGATTCCAAACCAAGACTTCTTCGCTGGGTTTTGCTACTTCAAGAATTTAAAATCGAAATTCGTGATAAGAAGGGGGCTGAAAACCTAGCCGCGGATCATCTCAGTAGACTTGATTATCCGTTTCAAGGGGATCATCCGAACTAAGAGATCAATGACTCTTTTCCCCTTGAAACCTTAATGTCTATCAACTCGAGTAATGATGAAGCCCCGTGGTTTACGGACATTGCAAACTACTTGGCGGGTGGAATTCTCATTGACGGGTTAACATCCCAGCAAAAGAAAAAGTTCTTCAAAGATATTAAGACTTACTTTTGGGATGACCCGTATCTATTCAAACAATGTGCTGATTTGATTATTCGCCGATGTGTTGATGGACCGGCAGCTTTAGACATTCTCGAGGCGTGCCACAAAGGACCCACCGGTGGTCAGTTTGGTCCCAACTACACCGCCAAAAAAGTGTTTGACTCGGGATTTTATTGGCCCACCATTTATTGTGATGCTCACGAGATGGTTAAACATTGTGATGCTTGCCAAAAACAAGGCAAGATCACACATAAAGATGAGATGCCTCAAAATTTCATACAAGAATGTGAAATCTTTGATGTTTGGGGTATCGACTTTATGGGGCCATTCCCTTCATCTAAAGGAAACAAATACATCCTTGTAGCCGTTGACTACGTTTCAAAATGGGTTGAAGCCAAAGCTTTACCCACTAATGACGCAAGGGTGGTTTGTAACTTTTTGAAATCGTTGTTCGCTAGATTCGGTGTGCCTCGTGCCATTATTAGTGATCGCGGGACTCATTTTTGCAATGATCAATTCGCAAGAGTCATGGCTAAGTATGGTGTAAATCATCGTCTTTCCACCGCATACCACCCACAAACTAATGGCCAGGCTGAAATCTCTAACCGAGAATTAAAGCGAATTCTTGAAAGAACCGTGGGAGAGCATCGTGCCTCATGGGATGATAAACTTGATGATGCTTTGTGGGCTTTTCGTACCGCTTACAAGACTCCGATTGGTTGTACACCATATCGTCTCGTGTACGGGAAAGCATGCCACCTCCCCATTGAGTTGGAGCACAAGGCTTACTGGGCCTTGAAGTGGGCCAATTTCGATATCATCAAAGCCGGTGACCTACGCAAGATCCAACTCAATGAGCTCAATGAACTCCGGAATGAGGCTTATGAAAATTCTTTGATCTATAAGGAAAGGACTAAGCTCATTCACGATTCTAAGATTAAAAACCGAGAGTTCCAAGTTGGAGACAAAGTTTTACTCTTTAACTCTCGGTTGAAAATCTTTTCGGGCAAGCTAAAATCTCGTTGGTCCGGCCCATTCACCATTGCCCAAATTTTTCCATATGGTACTCTCGAGCTCGCTCAACCTAATGGACCTAATTTTAAGGTGAATGGACAATGAGTGAAGTTGTACTTTGGTGAGGACATCTCTCAAGAGATGATTCCATCCCTCACCACGTTTCCCATGAACTAATTTTGGGTCGAGTCAGGCTCGTGACTCGGTTATAAAAAACAAGCGCTCCTCGGGAGGCAACCCGAGTATCTATCCTTTTCCGTTTTAACCTCCTAAGTGTAGGGGGACCTCTATAGGTTGTTTGTGTTTGTGTGGTGATGTGACTACAGGGATGAATGCACTTTTGGGAACCTTTGAAGAACCGTACTTCCGTGTTATCCGAAATCCGGTTCTGTCTCTCAACTATCGTGATTTAATTTTCTTCATACTCACATTTTAAATTGATCACGTTAGTCGTCTCTTCCTTAGCTTGATTTAACCAACGTGCACAATGTCATAAGTGTAAGGGAGACTTTTCCCACATGCTTAAACATTGAGGACAATGTTTATCTTAAGTGTAGGGGGACTTCTATCGAAGTTTTAAGTGGACTTTTCCATTAAAATGCCTTCATTTAACCGGAAAATCATATTTTTCAGCATTTTTCAAATTTTTTATTAACTTTGGCCATTTAGTCGTAATTTTTAAATTTTTATCGTTGGTTTCATATGTATATATCCCGCAATAAAGTCAAAAATATTAATAAAGTGGTGTAGCTAGTTTTGAAATCTTTGACATAGTATGCCCGTTGCGATTATTTTGACTCAACCCGAATAGACTTATCCAAGTTTATTCTAGCTAGTATCCTTAACCATGTAGACCTTAATCGGTTTATTAGGCTAAGCATCCACGAGTCTCATTACTTGAGATTTTAAATTGTGGAGAACGAGAAATGATAGAGTCAATTATAAGTCGGTATTCTTGCACAAGCTCACTTGGTGTGATTATTTGCCTATTCTCCCATCACTTGCTAATAATTTATCTGCAATAAGTAAGGTCGTACGATTTGAAAAGTTACTTAGCTTCTAGCCCAAGATCGTTTAAAAGTTGCTCGGTAATGATAAGAGTTCATAGCCAAGGCATAACTTATGAAGCGGGGCGCGAAGATTGGCGAGTCCAAAAAGACCCTAACAAGGCATGAGGATTCAATCTTATTGCTAAATATCCAAGGTGATGTGAAAAGCATTATTCCCAAAATCAATATGAAGGATCAAGACTCACGACGAAAATCAATCAACTCCCATAAAGATCATGGAGAAGTCTATCCGAAAAGACCCTAACAAGGTATGAGGATAAATAGATCCAAGTCCGAAAAGGAGGCGGATCGTTGTATCTCAAAATCCCAATTAGCGATTGAAGAAATAATCATGAAGTCGTGGTCAACAAAGTTGGAGTACCCCTCAAAAGTCTCGAAGTGAAGAAACTCTATTAACGATGAGAAGACCATTATCTCAAGCACGTCTCTCAAGATATGAAGTATGAAGTACATGCCAAATATCGGCCCGAGAAAGGTCTCAAATCGCGAAGCGAGTTATGCCAAGATATGAACTTTTTGATATCCCGAGAAGCAGTTTTAAGAGATTTTGTCCTTTAGCTAACTATTAATCAAATCGTCCTACTTTGCTTTCAACCTAAATAAACTATCGCAATAAGTCCAAAAATGCATCTTCATGATCATTCTAAGACAAAAATAAAATATAAGAGATACAACTAGGAGTAAGGGAGTTTAAGCATGTAATTAAGCCATGTGTGTAAGTGTTTGATTTGCTAACTTATAATAACAATGATCTCGTTTTTAAGCTTAGTTTGAGGAACGTGAAACTTGAGGGTGATGAATCTTCGCAGCACCAAAGCCCTAATGTAAGTCTTAGATCTCTTTGCAAGTTATTTCCATATAGCTATTTTCAAGTGAAAATGGTTTTCTATCCTTTTGTTTACTTTAAAGTTTTAATTTATCTTAGTACTTTAATTTTTGTTTAGTAGTATTTTAATAAGGCCAAGGTTGATTGATGATGAGAAAAGTGCAAATTTGCTTTATCACTAAGCATTGCATGAGGGCATGGCAATGGTTAAGTGTAGGGGATTTGATAGGTGTGAAAACACCCATCCTTTTACCACTTATTTCTTGCTAAAACAAGACCAAAACGCGTATTTAATATCATTTGTTTGGAATTATGCGTGGTTTTTGTGTTTATTGTGTTTTCAGAGCCAACTGGATGGATATTGGAGAAAACATGGGATTGCACGGGTTTTATCGAAGAAAAAGACTCAAGAGAAGTCTATTGTCCAAGAGATGCAAAAGATTTGAAGTCAATGGGCCTATTTGAAGACTTATCGATGAAAAGGACCAAAGATGGAAGATTTACATATGTCGAAGGAACTCAAGTCTATTAACCGAAGAAATTAAAAGAAGAGTTGAATTTAATCATCGACAAATCCCGAATCAGAATCGAAAACGTCGACTTTACTGAAAAGACGAGAAGACGAAAAGAAAGAAGAAAGCCCACTCACCAACCAACCACTTGGCCTATATAAAGAGATTCCCCTCACACTTTTTGAGCTAGTTTTCATTTCCAGTTTCTTTCTTTTCTTTCGTAGGAAGCCAACACCATTAAGGTGTTGGTGATTTTTCATTCTTGTTAAATCTTTAATTTTGTAAGTGTTTAATCTTTCCTTTTGTTTACTCTACCTTAATCATTTAATACAATCTTCCATTTAATCTTGTTCATCTTCTCTTTTTGATTCAAAGTTTTAAAGTTCTTATTTGGTTGATTTTAATCCATAAAAGTATGTGGGTTTTGTGTTTTGAGTGTTTTGGTTTGATGATTATAGTTAGTAAATGATTCGTGTTTAGTTTGGTTTAAATCTTTTGGTTAAATTTGGCTTATTTTGATTAAAATCGTATTCCCTGTTTTTTCTGAGTTCTTCATATTCCCCAAATTCCATTCGGTATCAATTTTGTTCATCCGGAATATTTTATATTCCGGATCAGTTTCTTCCATCCGGAATAACCATTATTCCGGATCAGTTACTTATTCCGAACCAAGCTTGCTTATCCGGAATATTTTATGTTCCGGATCAAACCCATTCATCCGGAATAATCTATTATTCCGGATCAACTTATATTCCGCATCAACCTTTTATTCCGCATCAACCTTTTATTCCGCATGAGCTTATATTCCGCATCAACCAGTTATTCCGCATGAACCTATTATTCCGCATCACCATTTATTCCGCATGAACCTTATATTCCGCATCAACCATTTGTTCCGCATGAACCTATTATTCCGCATCACCATTTATTCCGCATGAACCTATTATTCCGCATCACCATTTATTCCGCATGAACCTTTTATTCCGCATAAGCTTATATTCCGCATTAGCAGTTTATTCCGCATGAGCCTAATATTCCGCATGAGTAAGATATTCCGCATGAAGGATTTTTGTCTGATATATTCCGAATAAAGGGTACATTCCGAATCAAGCATTTTTTAGGGTATTTTCAGTTACTGTTTTATTTTAATTTTAATTCAAGTTTTATTTTTATTAATTAATTGCTTCTAGTTTACTTTTGTTTACTTCACGCATTTACCCTTTTAGTAGAATAGAAAACCAAACCCCTATTTGTCACCAAGAACAACTATTCCACTTTGAGCTGTGATCAATTCGAGAAGATTCCGAGAATTTATCTGAACCCCAATGAAAACACCTGTATCAATTCCGAAGCTCAGATTGCAGATGTTTCACTAATGGTTTAGGAATAGTTCAACATCAGTTTTTGTGCTCCAAGCTTACACTAAAGAATCTATTTAGTTCATAAGCTTGAGGGAGGATGTTGAAAGAATATATCTATGTATCCAAGCTTATTAACTTGAGGGGCTTAATAGCAAATATATTTGCTAGCTAGTTTTGTACAAGTGATGATTCTTCAAGGACTAAAGTTAGCAAGTGGTGAAAGTTAAAGATTGGATCTATATAACCTGTAAGCGAGTTTATTATTCTTATTATTATTTTCATCTTTTCACACACAGTTCTCTCTATGGTTTGTTGGGTTTATTTACAGTTCTTGATATGTTCTTGATATGTTCTTGATCTATTCTTGATCATTCACATCTTGTGATTGATCTGGTTTATAGTTTGGTTATGTTGTAATGTGGTGTCTGTATTTCTTGTATAGCGTCCGTTTAGGGACTGCACCTTTTCTTTTATATTTGTTGAATAGCAGCCGGTTGAAGACTATTCTGATTAATGTTTTGAGTTAAGATCTGGTGTTGTGGTTGATTTACATTTGGGGTAATAATTTTCATAGTATGACTATTCATATTATCTTTTATTTCGATCATTATTTGTAGAAAGTATAAAAACCTAGATAATCATGAAGTAAAAATAAGACATTAATAAAACTTACACAATGAATTTGGGGGCATCATATTTTAAATACATGTTATTATGATAGGATAGAAAATAATTATGAAAATGATATGAGCTTTTATTCGATAAAATGGAGGATATAAACATAGAAGATAAAACTTTATAATATGGAGAAGATGGATTATAAAGTGAGCAACCTAATTTTCAATATCGTTTTATATAACTAGTGATTATTTTATATTTACCATAAAATTAGGTAACGTATTAAAAAGTTGACACGTTATGTATTATAAGCTATTTTCAATAAAATGGATTGTGACTTTTGAGGTACAAAATAGGTATTATAGATCTTTCTAATAACTTATTGAAAAGTGAAGACCTTTTATGTATGATTAATAAAAGAAATATTATATGTTTAGATTAAATTGGTTTTGAGTTGGGTTGTGTTGTTGATAAATGATAAAAAAATTTGAGTTTGGTTGTATATATTGATTGTATAGATATATGAATAAAAAATAATATTTTAATAAAATGTTAGGTTGTGATGGGTTATGAATAAATATTGGAAAAAAGAAAGCCGGCTTATTTGATGTACACCAGCTGTTACAAGTTAAAAACATATTACCATTGATAAACATTTCAAATCCTGGAATCAATAATAGTAGTCTATCTATCTATACTCCTGTTTATATCTATACTTCTATAGTACTATATAAAATGTGTATATACACATCCTAACTCCAAACCTAACTCAAATCCAAAAATTAAGATAAACATATCAAATCTCAACCATTAGATCATTTTTAATCCAAACATAACTCCCAACCAAAGGTAAAATCTTGACCATCCATTTAATTTGTAACAAAATTTTATAATAACTTCTTAACAACTTATTAAAAATTATCTTTATTTTTAAGGTGAAATTTCTTTTAGTTCATTTAATTTTTTTATAATCTAATGTCACCATATTTTTTAAAATATCATTTTCTTTAATTCAACAATCATTTATATATCTATAACTTTTTTTCTTCATTTTTAGTGATATGATTTATTTTAATTCAAAATGTTTATATTTTAATGTTAATTTGATTGCAAAAAAAATAGTATATTAGGTACCCGTCGTTGCATTACACGGGTACCATGCTAGTTGTTTTAAAAAAATATACACAAGTCTCACACAAATGTTCATGTCATGAGACTATGCCTAATCTAACAACAACAAATAATTATTTCGACCTATGGAATTTTATGTTATTCGTAAATCAAGTTCCATTTACTTGAAAGATAATTATAACACATATTTATAATATTGCTTATGATATTAATCTGAATAAACCCTTACTTATTTTGTTTATCAATTTTCTCATAAATTTGTCATAAGTGAGACCAAAACATTTGTCGACTAATGAATCAAAAAAAATCATTTTTGATAATCCTTTCGACCTATAGAATTAATAACAACTAACCAAAATAACAAACAAGAACGAGTTCCCATTTATCCAAGTATGAAAGACTTTGATAAAAAAAACCGATCGAACAATTCATATCAATACAATGAATCCTTGTTACTAAATACTTCCATCTATTGTTACATGGTATTACTTGGAATTGCTATAAGTTATGGGTTGTATATCGCTTTGGAACATTAGGAGGATTCTTTCTTTAAATCTAGGACTATGTATTTTATCTTATGAATTTTGGATTTTCTTTTGCAATATCTTAGTTTTTTGGTTTTATTGATGATATGTGTCTTGCTATGTGTTAGATCATGGAATAATATCTGATTGCTTGTTTAGATATAATGATATATTGTGCTATTATGTTTGTCTGAATTAATAAACTGAAAAAGGTAAATGTGTGGAGGTGGTAGGAGATAATTTCCCAAGTGCTTGTGTGTATTATTATATGATTAGACGATGTAGGTAATGAAAAATGCTTTACCCACTAGTCTTATTTATAGACTTATACTCCTTTAGCACCAAACAAAGTCCTTTGGCTCTAAGAATGTAACAAAACTTACAACTATAGGGTGTATGTGATTTAAGAGTTGACATATTCAAAACCAGATTAATTCGACTTCGGGAACACAACAAGTTTTAGCTGCAACAACCAAACGAGGCAGCCGCATAGATGAAATTTCACTCTGCTAAAACTTTAGTTGTCCACGGTTAAAAACGAATCTTTGACCAAAGTTGGTCAAAATAAAAGTTATAACATTTGCTCTTCTCTTTTCGTGGCCTTTTGAACCAACTCAATCGGAGTGCGTGTGCTCAAGTTACGACCAAAACAGTGAAGGTTTGTCGAAAACAACGAGACTTCAAATAGAAAATTTATTTTATAAAGTATTATAAGTTCATTAAATCACCAACTTATAAGCATAAAAAAGCTCCTAAAATGCGTAAAAATATGTAGAATTTTAGTGTTATCAGTGAGCCATAGTAGTGATGTCGTTTCTCTGCTATAAGTGTTTTTATGAATTTCCGTAACTATGTTTCCTTTCTCAATATATGCTTGAGTTGTGGATAGTATATGAAAAATGCTACTCTACGGGGATGAGCTAAATAATAGTATATGGGTTTCTCTTTAACTAGGCTTATGATTGTGTTAAGATGAGATATGCTGGTGGTGGTGTGCCCCAACAACTAGGTATATAGGTATGTGGGAAATAATAAGTAGGTGGGTATGCATTTACGTGAGAATTAGACAACTTACTTTCATCTTTCGTTTGTTCCAAGTGAGTCAAGGTAGTTAGCGTGACCTAAATGTTTTGAAGTCTTTTCCTTTGATGTACCTTGGTACCCAGGATGTTGTTCCACACCAAACCGAGACTGTACCCTGCGACCCTCTGAGCTACCCTTATATTTTATTAAACTTGCCTGACATGAGAAGTAGTCTTGAGAACGTGGCATTTGTCGTTGAATCGTGTCCCTTTTAAAAGAGTTTTGCATGTGATGACGTATAGTCCCTATCCGGGTCATGAACCCGGCCCACGGGTACTACCCATATCCGGCCTATCACGGATGGGTTGGATTAATATCATTTGAGACTATAGGTTTTCGGATGAACATGGGTCGCATGAGTCATGTGCGGCCCACGGCCTAGCGTGGCCGAAACAAGATTGAACAGAATCACAACTCAATTGGGATTGTGATTCACCCTAAGAGTGAGGATATACTGTAACCATAATTAGAAGATAACAATCAACTAATTATTGTTATTATCCTTTACTTGGGGCCAAAGCTTTGGTAGAAGCCCACTAGGGTTTTACCACCTATATAAGAAACCCCCAAGGGTTCTACAAAGGTATCACATTCTTACTCTCGTAATCCTACGCATTATCAACCTAAACCGATTACTTACTCTCACGCCTAAGTCTAATCGTGGGATACATTCCCACGGTAAACCTAACAGCGAGTTTCATTAGTGTACAGGATCTCAAACCGAAAGTTCACTTGGTGCAAGAGCTGGAGCCCAGACACCCGAATTAAGCCTAATTCGGGTCAAGATAGGATCATCCAACTTTTGTATCAACAAGTTGGCGCCATCCGTAGGACCTAATAAGTGTGTAAACACATATCCTTTTATCACTAAAATCAATGAAAAACAAGACCAAATCATGTGTTTAATATCGTAAAATTCGGAATTACGCGTGGTTTTGTGTTTTTGTGTAAAATAGGTACAAAAGATCAAAGGGAAAGAAAACACGGGATTTCATGGTCAATTGTTGAAGAAAGGTAAAAGAAAGAGACAAAGTCAAAGTCAAAGAACCAAAAGTGCAAAAATTCCAAAGGTACCGAGATCACGAAAAACAGAAAAACGACACGGGATTTGAAGAAAAGATCGAGAAGCCAAAAGACAAGTCGTGTTTTATAGGATTTAACTTTATGAAGGTTATTTGGGCATAGTGGGTCCCACATTTGGTTATTGGGCCCAAAAGCCCACTAGTGGAAATAACTAAGTTAACTTTTACCAAACAGCCCAACATGGCCCAAAATGTATAACCTTTGAACAGATGGACAATATAATTTGAGCCAAAAGCCCAAAAATCACAACTGTTAATGAAATGGAGGAGTATTTACGTTGACAAAAGCCCATTAGGGTAGTATCAAATTCATGGGATGGTTAAACAAATTATATAAAGTGAGTTGTTATTCACACTTGGTCAAACGCATTTACACACACCAAAACTTATCTCTCTCTCTCTCAATTTCGATACAAACAAGAAAAAAACCACAGCCACCCCTTTCACCTTAATCCCTAACCCTAGATCAAAAATATCAAATTTAGGTGTTTTTTTCCTTTGGAGTTTATAATCCACGCGCTTGGAATTAATTCCCAGTTATTTCGGAGCTTGAAGATG
This sequence comes from Glebionis coronaria, assembly GCA_025667525.1. Classification (NCBI taxonomy): domain Eukaryota; kingdom Viridiplantae; phylum Streptophyta; class Magnoliopsida; order Asterales; family Asteraceae; genus Glebionis; species Glebionis coronaria. The sequence continues at coordinate 226,699 of JANFOE010001358.1, read as the reverse complement.
CCCCATTCCAAGTGACGTGGCATACCCTCTCTCATCACAGCCCCTTTTGATTGGTGGATACACCTCAATTTCCATCATCCACCAATAAAGACATGCCAAGTTAGCCTGAAACTAGCACAACAAGCACACTCTCCTGCCATGTTGGCAATCCGTGTGCAAAGGGCATTATTTCAACCGTAAGATCAAGATGAGAAAGAGAAGAGATGAAATCAAGGGTCAAGATTAAAGATGCTTCCTCAACAAACTCACTGAAGGGGCTAGGGGTTTGCCTATAAAAACCCCCAATTATGTAATTTTTATTCTTTCCAATTTTACTTTACTGTTATTATGCAAAAATAGATTTAGGATAATTTTACTTTCATTTTCTTAGTATCGTAATATTTTTATTGGATTAATAAAAGTTAAATTAAGCATAATATCTTTGTTTCGATTGATTTCTGTTAAAGTTTTTATTAAATAATTTTACTGTCTATTTGATGTTATGATATAAAAGTATTTGATTTAAGTTGAAATAATAGCTTGAATTAAATATTAAAAGTGAAATTGGGATACAAAACTAAACCTACTGTTTAGTTTTAATACAAAAGTTTTGTTTCGATTATCACTGGTTCGAATGTTGCTGGTTCGATATTGTTGATTATGTTTCTAGTTTGGTTCATGATTCGAATGGTGGTGTTAGATGGTTTTATTGATGGTTTAGTGTCGAGTTAGAAATAAGACGGTTCAACATCGCTCTTCTTCATCAACGGATCCTTCAAAGAAGGTTTAGCTCATTTTATTTTATTAGTTTTTAATTAATCAGTTTACAATCTGCTAGGGTTAATTGGTTTGTAACCGTTGCTTTGATTCAGTAGTCTATAGTTATTCTGCTTGTCGAAATAGTAGTAGTATTCATTTAGTTGCAATCTGCTTGTATTTGTGTTTGTAGATTTTGGTTTAATAAGCTGCGTTTTGTTAAAAGCTACTGATATTAGCATAAGTTTTGTTAAAAGCTGCGTTTGGTTTCAATTTGAACAAAGGTGCTGATGGGCCAAATTCATACTTGGGCTGCGTATTATATTTCTGTATTTGGGTCTGTGTTTATTAGCTAGTTAAACATTTCAATTCATTGTTAAGACATGCGTTAGTTTATTTTGGTTTTCAAAAGCAGATTATTTTTAACAAAGTTTAAAATTTAGATTTCATTTTAGTTAAAATTATTTTCTAGTTTAAAAAAAAGTTATTAATAAAACATAATAAAAAAAGTATAAGAAATTAAGTTTTACATTTTTTAGAAAAATTGTGCATTACATTTTTAACATTTTTGCATTTGTACTTTTATTTTCATTTAGCATTTTAATAATTCTCGTTTGCATTTTTATTGTGCCTTTTAATTTTGTTCTTTGTGCTTTAATTGCGGTAATTGCACTTTGTTTTAGATTAGTAGGTATTTACGTATTCATAGTATTAATTTTATCTTTTTATGTGCATTCAAGTAACATAAAACCAAAAATATATCTTAACCAAAAACGAATAAATCTTGTGAATTATTTGAGATCAATTCGAGACGATTTGAGGAACGATAAATAGACTTTAAAAAGAATTGAAAAAATTCGAGATATTAGGACCCTACACTAAACTCGAATTCTATTGATGAAGAAGGGAAACCCCTATCAGAGAATCCAAAAGAACGCCAATCCGGGGAACCAGAAGTCGGGGGGAGATATTTTCGTTACCCCTACTCCACCTTTCACGGGGCAGGCAGGAGGGCTTAACCTCCGTAATACGGTGCCTCAATCCCCTAGGGTGCGGGCACGTCCCTGCACACCCCACCACCTACCCTTAATCTGAACAATCTTGAGACAGGGTCGGCACCGCCAGCCCCTAATAAGGAAAAGCAAAGACCACCGGCCGGAGAGATGGATCACGAGCTCGCCTCGCTCGATTATGAAGACATTGAGGGTGTACTCACGCAAAACCTCGACAAAATTGTCCCAGCCATCGCGGCAAGATTGAATTTGGGGAGGAACCTCCAATCCATATTCAATTTTAGCAGTGTCGCACGTGGTACCCCTGCCCAAAACCTAAAAAGACGAAGGAAGCACCCGATCGAGTAACAACCTCCGCAGGAGGAACAACCTCGAGCACAGAATGTTTTCAAATGCATAGGGGATCGGATCATGCAAGAATTGCAAGGGACGCAAGGGGAATCGGATCATTCCTATGGATCTATGAGGCGCGCAACCTTGGAAACTCCATAGAATGATAACCGCCGCACTAGCGTGTGGAGGAGGATAGATCCGGGAGCAAAGAAAGCCACCTCCTCTTCACGGAAGAGCGGCTACTATAGTCAATCGAGGGGTGGAGCAGGATCGCCCTACCACGATCCTTCAGGATCTGACTCGGATGACCATCACCCAAGGCGCCGTCGCACAAGGTATTCCCCTTATGAACCTTCAGATGAGGAGGGAGGACGCTACGGTCACTCCCATTAGCATACGGATGATGAGGAAGATCTTTCCCTACCATGGTGTAGTGAAAGGGAAGATGCCTTCACAACCCGTATACGGAACTACTCCGAGGAGAAAAAGCGTCGCATGCCGGCGTGTGTCAAAACCTACGATGGATCTGGTGACCCAGACGACCACCTCAAAGTTTTCACCGTACAAGTAAAAATTGAATGATGGCCAATGCCTATATGGTGCCAAATGTTTAATTCAACCCTGATTGGTAATACCCGCGACTGGTTTGAAAAACTCCCCTATCGAAGCATTAATAGCTTCGATGAGTTACGCTCGGCGTTTAGAAGAAATTATACTCAACGGAAGAAGTATAATATAGACCCGGTCTCATTAGCAACGGTCAAACAAATGCTCGGAGAATCCACGGAGGACTTCACAGAACGCTTCAAAGACGAATACACGCGGATAAGGTCGTGCCCAGAAGTCCTCAAAATATCCAACTATATGCACGACATAACAGACAAGGAATTAATTTGACGCCTTAACGATAGACGGCTCAAAAAGTTTGACGAACTCATGAAAAGGGTTAGAAACTTTTTGGAAGGGGAAACTGCCGTGTCCGTAGCTTACCCCACAAGGGGAAACCAAAGTTATCGGTCGAATGACCAGGTAGAAAGGCAGTCAAACAATCAAGGTAACAACAGGAGCTCGGATTACAAAAATCAAGCGAAAGGAGGGCGGTCGAACGACAAGTTCACACCTCTAAATTTGACATACCGGGACATCCTACTGACTGAAGGGGCAAACTTTCCAAGGCCGACCCCAATGAAAACTACAGTCGATATTCGTCAGGTGAATCGCTTTTACGAATTCCATAATGACAAGGGTCATGGCACAGACGAGTGCATTCAGCTTAAGAAGCATATTGAATCACTGATTAAGTTAGGCAAACTGAAGCCTCTGGTCAAGGACTGGAAGGATGGGAAGGATAACAAAAATAACGACAAAAAAGATTTCCAGAAGGACAAGCCTACAACCATATTTATGGTTCAGTCATGGCAGCGCATGACAAAGTAGAAAATTAGCCAAAAAATTTCTCGCAACAAGGAAATCTATTCCCTCCTATCACGGCAACCAGCGTGGCGGACGCACCTCTCACGATTGAGGTGAACATTAGAATCCACATCATCCACTACATGTATGTTGATGGAGGATCATCCGCGGAGATACTCTATGAACACTGTTTCATACAGTTAAAAACAGAAATCAAAAGCCAATTAATGTCGGCCACGTCGTCGCTTATTGGTTTTAGCGGAGATACCGTCTGCCAATAGGGCAGTTACGATAGTTAGTAACTATCGGAGATAAAGAACATTCAACTACAGCGTGGATGAACTTTATGGTTATACGCTCGCATTCTCTGTAAAATGGTACCATTGGAAGGCCGGGAATCCTTATGATACGGGCACTCCTGTCTACAGCACACGGGATGCTGAAATATTCAGTCGAGGGGGGAATCGTCACTATCTTTAATTTGATAGTACCACCATCAGAATGTCATGTCGTCACAACACCAATACCACCAACTCCTAAGAAGGAAGGATTGCCCCCCGCGAATCAGAAGGTGGTTATCCACCCAGATTACCAAGAACAAGAAGTGGCCATCGGAGGAACTTTCTCTGATAAGGGTAGGGACGCAATATGCTCCCTCCTTAAGGCAAACCTTGACGTGTTCGCCTGGGAACCAAAGCATATGACAGGCATACCACGCTCAGTTACAGAACACAAGCTTCAGATCCGCCCGGGGTATCCTCCGGTGAGGCAAAAGAAGTGCGGCCAAGCTCCAGAGCGCAGCCAGATTATACTAGATGAAGTAAAAAAGCTGGTTGAGGCAGGAATCATGCGTGAAGTTTATTACCACGAGTAGCTTTCCAATCCGGTCATGGTCAAGAAACATGATAGAAGCTGGCGCATGTGTGTGGATTTCACCGACTTGAACAAAGCTTGTCCACAAGACTGTTATCCATTGTCGGAAATCGACTAGAAGGTCGAATCCCTATGCGGGTACCCATTTAAGTGTTTATTAGACGCATATAAAGGGTATCACCAGATTCAGATGTCGGAAGAGGATGAGGAAAATGTTGGGAATGAAAATGAGCCAAGACACTTAGACGCTGACAGGGAGCTGATTGGACGTTGATAAGAAGAAATCAAGCGTTGACAGATCAAGCGTTGACAAGAAGAAATCAAGCGCTGGTGAGAAGAAGTCTAAGCACTGATAGAATACTTAGTCTACACATTTTGTATTTCTAGTAAAGATATGTTCGACATTGTATTTTCTATATTTATCTTTACCTAAAATAGCTGATAGGTAGACTCTTGTGTAAGGCTCCTTAATCTATAAAAGGAGGCCTTTAGGTTTTAGTTTAATATACGTTTTACACTTTCATTGTACGCAAGTTCGATCATCAATCAAAGTGAAAGTTTGGTTTATTCTGTTTTGTGTGTTCTTGTTCTAAGTATTAATTCCGCATAATACTTAGATTGTTTCATAACACAAAGTTTCTCTAAGTTTAATCTTGATTCAATGTCGTTAACACAAAGCTAATCGATCTAAGTTTGGGATCAACAAGTGGTATCAGAGCTTGTTGAGGAACTTTGATCAAAAGAACACGAAACCCTAAAAACCCTAAATCGCCAAAAACCCTAATTTTTCAAGAAACCCTAAAAACCAGACAAGATGTCTACTCCAGATATGACTTCTTCCTCTAGCCACAATCTAAAAATCCCCATGCTAGACCCTGACAACTTTGATCTATGGAAGTTCAATTTTGAGCAGTACCTTCAAATTCATGATCACACTCTATGGGAAATTATTGAATATGGAAACACATTCGATAAAGATGCTAAGATTGTTACTGCTATTGCTGCAAGATCAATTGATGGCTCAACTGAAAAGGATCGAAAAGAAAGACCTTCAGATGGGAGAGCTATCTCAACTAAAGACATTGCAAAGAGAAGGAATGACATGAAAACTCTAATCATTCTCAAACTTTCTTTGGGACCAAGCAATCAGCATAAGTATAGAGGTTTTGAGTCTGCCAAGGAGCTTTGGGCAGCTCTTCAAGTCAACTATGGTGGTAATGATGATACTACCTCAGAAAAAAAGAAGCAACTCTTGCATGAGCATGTTGTGTTCAAGGCTCTTCCCAATGAGAAGTTAAGTGGGGTGAGAAGCAGACTTCTAGAAATCATAAGCAAATTGTCCTTTATGGGAACAGTGTATGATGATGCTGATATCATTACCACTTTCCTTAAAAGTCTTGGTGATGCATGGAAGATTGAAGCAAGGTCTATTATTGCTACCAATGCTCACAAGAGTTCTACTTTTGATGACGTCTACAATAAGCTAAAGATTGTAGAGAATGAAATCCTCTTGGATCAAGGAAGTAAATCTACCTCTGGAAACATGGCTTTCTTCTCACATAGTGAAGGTCAAGTTGATCAAAGAAAGTCATATGTACATCCTGTTACTGGATCAACTTGTGTCAACGGTGGATCAACCTTTGTCAGCGCCTCACATTCAAACGCTGACACATACAATGTTGACTCACCAAGGATCAAACCTGCTGGCATAGATCTTGACACAGTGTGTGCATACATTGCTGCAGTGCCCAATGGTTCAGTGATTACATATGAGGACCTTGAGCAAATCAGTGATGAGAATTTGGAGGAGATGGACATTAAGTGGAATATGGAACTTGCAAGCATAAGGGCCAATAGATGGAATAGGAGATTCAGGAAGAAGATGACCTTTAATGCTAAAGACACTGCTGGATTTGATAAGTCCAAGGTTAAGTGTTATAATTTTCATAGAATGGGTCACTTTATGAGGGAATGCAGATCTCTAAGAAGATTTGATGCTGGAAAGCCTTCAAGTCAAATCATCAAGGTTGAAGACACAAAGGCTATGGTTGCCATACAAGAAATTGATGGTGTTGGCTAGGACTTGAGCTTTATGGCCAAGGAGGTGGAAGAGAACAAGGCCTTGATTACAGAGAAGGAAGAAGAAGATCATGCTCACTTTGCTCTCATGGTGCATTCTTCGTCTTCATCAGATAATGAGGTATATGATGATGCTTTTTGTAGTAAAGGTTGTCGTTTAACCACTAAAAAACTTAACAAAGAAATTTTAAAGTTAAAATCAGATGTTTTTGATGAAAAATGCAAGCTATCAAATTATCAAATGGCACTTGTTCAAACTGAAAAGACTGTAGGAGAATATAAGAAGAGCTTGACCTAAAAGATCAATTTAACGTTTTGTCTCATGACCTCAAAGTTAGTGTTGACCTTAGGGACATTCTAGAGAGATCCAAAGGAGTCATACAAACTAAGTTAGATGAGGCCATTAAAAACAAAGATAATGTAGGGCTTAAAATTCAAAGATTTGATAAAGCTTCACAAACCCTAGAAAAATGTGCTTGTGAACAAAGAGATTTTAGGGATATGACTGGGATTGGGATGAAAGAGTATGCTGATGTTCCACCACCTGCTGGAAACTTTTATGGTGTTCTTAGAAAGGATTTATCTTGGACTGGTATACCAGAACTCCAAGAAAAGGAATTCATTCCTCCACCAAGAGTTCTTACTCCAATAGAGGAATATAAGCAGAAATTGACTGACTTAGAACAATGGAAGAAAGCCAATCCTACTTTGTTTGTTAAAGGTGGCATGCTTAGTGAAAGCCCAAATGAGTCTACACCCATAATTGTTACCAACCCTTCTACTGGAAACCTTTTGACCTTGGCTCATCTAGTAATAGAAAACCTAGTGTTAAGTATGTAGAAATGTATAGAAAACCTAGGTCACCACAAAGCCAAGTAAGTGATAATGGGACAGGTTTCTTTTCATCTAGACCTAGGGTTATGTCTAGAAAATCTTGTTACATTTGTGGGAGTTTTTCACATTTGGCGTATAAGTGTGTCAGTGCTTCAAAAGTCAACGCTGACAAAAAGTCAACCATGGTCAAACCCATACCTTTTGTCCAAACAAGTCCACAAGTTACTAGACCAGCTCCATTCTTTACTAAAGGGTCTAATACTCATGGACAAAGGCCTTTTCAAAAGACCAATACATGGTCTAACAAACAATGGGTTCTTGTAGCAAACCCTAGTTTTGGCACTAATAAGTGCAATTTCAGCGTTGAAAAGAACAACTTTAATGCTGACAAGAATATTTCCAACGTTGTTAGACCAGGTAATAACAAGTACTTGCAGCCAAAGGGAAAGGGGTCTAAAGCTTCATCTAGCTTAACATGGAGACCCAAACAAGACCAAAACCCTAATTCCGATGGGATTTCTATGACCTGTAACAGATTTCATTATATGTCAAAGGTCATAACTAAACCAATTGGGGTTATCTGGGTGTTCAATCTTCAAAGGGATGAACAAGAGGTTGTTATAAGGACTAAATATGTTCTTGTTGAACAACCAAATGAATCCAAGTCGGCTCAGGCTTGGGTTCCCAAAGAAAACTAATTTGTTTTCTTTATGTGCAGGGCATTCAAAAGTAGGTAAATGATTATGGATATTGGGATAGTGGATGCTCTAGGCACGTGAGGGGGAAGGAAGACTATTTGACCAACTTTACCCCCATTAAAGATGGTGACAAAGTTTACTTTGGAGGAGGATATGGTACAATTTGTAACACCCCATTTTAGTAAATGGAATTTAACGCTTGATTATGGCATGTCATCAAAGCATACAAGGATAAATGTATTAAACATCACATGACCATAAAGGAAATACCGGAAACAAACATCGGTACCCCAAAGTAAAGCTCATCACACACAAACATAAGTACTGAAATGAAAAGGACTAAACAATGTCCATAGAAATGAGTATCAAAAGTATGAAGAAATAAATAAAGTAATGAAGGCTAGGAAGCTTCCAGTTCATATGCACGTACGCGTAAAGTCTACGAGCATCGCTGAGTACCTGCCGTTTTAGGAACATGAAAGGAAAAACGGCTGAGCATAACGCTCAGTGCACGGATATACAAGCATAGAATGAATAACATAAGCATAAACAACATATAGCAGCGGAAATGTCTAAGTCCTGGAAAACCTGGTATAACTTAGTAAAACTGGTTTTATAGTTTGAAAAGTATTATGTTTGTCTTATAAAACTGTTTAACATGTTTACCATTAGCCAATATAGGTCATGAAATATCAACATGCATGAATACTTAGAGGGGTGACCTCGTCATGCAATTAGAGGGGCTACCTCTAATTAATATAAGTTTTTGGGTAGGAGGGATCAGCTCCTTGTGAAAGATGCAAGGCACACACCACATTCACCTGAATAATCTGTAAAAACATGTAACCTAGGATGCACTCATACGCCCCACGTGATAATAATAATATGGCCAAAATCTGAAGGGACGCCACGAGCTATCACTCCGCCGTGGTGAAGCCATAACACTGGTGCCTCTAGTGTTATGGTTATGGTACCTCCATAACTAGGTGAAACTGGTCAAGCATGTATATGTATTTAGGCATTTATTAAACATAAGCAATCAAAACATATAAAACATATATTGGGAAAACAGTTGGCTGCATACGGGGAATCCTAATAAGGAAAGAATGTCCATACTGAAAGGACGGAGAATCCGTACCTTATGTCCAGTGAACGAAGAAGACGAACGGAAGAGAGTCTTACTTCGATCTCACTAATGCTACATAGATAATATACGTGTATAAGTATTCTGATTACTATATACGTAGCTGGTTTTATATCATGTCTTAGCTTGTTTTATATGTTCATGTCATGTTTTACTGATTTTATCGTTATGTTATGTTTATCATGTATTCTGCCTATTCTGATTAAGTATTACTTGTATTTCTTGTATTATTATACTTGCTGTTTAATAATAAGTAACTTTTTAAAAATAGCAGGTTTCCAAAAATAGAAAGTTTCCAAAAATAGAAAGTTCCCAAAATTTGAAAGTGTCTAATAATAGAAAGTTTCAAAAAATAGAAAGTTTCCAAAAATAGAAAGTTCCCAAAATCAGAAAGTTCCCAAAAAATAGAGAGTTTCCAAAAATAGAATAGCTGCCTAAAATAAATAAGTTTTTAAAAATAGAAAGTTTCCATAAATAGATTAGTTGCTTAAAATAAATAAGTTTCTAAAAATAGAAAGTTTCCATAATTAGAAATAAGCTGGATTATTAAGCTAATAATATAAGCTTAAGTTTTACTGATTAATATTCTAAGTCATGTGATTAAATAGTATAGTTTATTAATTATTACATGTAAATTAAATAAACTATAGGTTATAAGATTTAATTAAATATAGCATGATTTAATTAAATTAAAGTGTAAATAAGACTTAGGTTAAAACATGTATTAATTTTTATTATTAATATTACCTAAGTCATGAAAATTAATTAATTATAAGCCATGTTTTAATAATTAATTAATTACTTTAGTCTAAAATTAAATCATAAAATACTTAGGTTAAAATCATGTATTATTTCTAATAATAATTAACCTAAGTCATGTCTAAATTAAATTAATTATAAAGCATGTTAAATTAATTTAATTAAACCTTGTAATTATTTAACTTGTAAAAAAAATAATTAACTTGTAAAAATAAACCATGAACCGAACCCGTGTTTTAAACCTAAACATGTCATGAACCGGCCCGGTTTAACCCTTGAACCAGCCAAATAAACAATCCCCTTAACAGTGGCAAACTGGCTTGGCCGGTTGCCACTGCTTATGTAAAGGTGCCACCGGCTTAAGCCAGTGGTCCCTTGGTCCTTGGCTAGTCGCTGCCCATGCGGCGGTTCCCCCTGCTTTCTATAAATAGCCACCAGCTTAAGTCGGTGGTGTTTGTTTTGTTTTTCAGCCGAGACCCCAAAGACCACAAGGACAACCCCGACAAGCGTCGGGGTCCCTTGGTTTGCTTGTTGTCGAGCCACAAAGCCCACACCAAGACCACTTGGTCTCGGTTGTGGTGACACGAGCCACACCAAGAGCTTAGGCTCTCAGTTTGTGTGCGCCGGCCGAACAAAACACCCCTTAAACCCATGCTTTTAATAGCCCCATGATTAGATCTAATTAATTAACATGTTTAATTAATAGTTTTAATAAACCCATGATTCGCGTGTTCTTAGATCTAATAAATAATTAAAAAGAAAAGGTTTATGGAATTACCGATTCGTGAATAACAAGGAGATTAATAACACGAACGATCTAACAAGAATTTGATCAACCAAATCAACCAAACACCCCTTCCTTAGTGTTTATAAGCGGCGGCCAAAAAGGAGACAAGGAGGAGAGCTAGGGTTTTTGTTATTTTCTAATTCTTTTGTAAATGTAAAATATGTTTCCTCCTTTTCTTATTTTAGTTAAAACAAAAGTGGGCTTGGCCCCTTCCTTTTGTCTATGCCGCGGCTATGAGGGACCTACAAGGAGAAACACGTTGTTTTTCCGTGTTCTATTTATTTACGTGTTCTCGTGTCGTGTTTACGTGATTTATTTATTAATCGTTCGTGTCGTAAAATGTATTTATATGTGATCGTAATTAATATTACGTAAATACATAATAATAAGTTCGTAATTAATTACGTTAATGATTTCATGTTCGTGATTATGATTATTGTTGATAATAATTATCGTGTCTTAATACGTATTAAATACTTATCGTGTAATAACACGTACGTAATACTTGTAATTCCTATTCGTGAAACCTAAACATGCTATAAAAGGAAAGTTCTAATCATGTATGTACGATCATAAGGGTACTATTCATGGTAAAAGCATGCGGGTTTTACAACTCTTCCCCTATAAAAAGAATAATTCGTCCCTGAATTATAGATAACGTAAACTGGAAAAGAAGAACATACCCGAATTCAAAATATGAAATGAGTGTAAGAAGACCGGATAGACTCATCTGTTTCCCAAGTGGCTTCCCGCTCGGTATGATCCCTCCAAAGGATTTTGACGAATGGAATCGTCTTCCTCCTCGTGACTCGTTCTTGTCTGTCAAGAACTCGTTCGGGTTCTTCTATGAAAGTAAAATCTTCACGAATCTGTTCCAGTGGATACTGAACCATGTGAAGGGGATGATACTTGTACCCTCTAAGTAAGGACACATGGAAAACATCGTGAACATGAGAAAGCTGCAGAGGTAACGTTAAACGATAAGATACTTCACCGACTCGCTCAATGACATCAAACGGCCCGATGAATCGAGGACTGAACTTCCCTTTGATTCCAAAACGTCTAACACCACGTACCGGCGATACCTTAAGGAAGACGTGATCTCCTACGTTAAAGTGTAAGTCCCTACGATGCTTGTCGGCATAACTTTTCTGACGTGACCGTGCTTCTTGCAATTTTTGCTTAGCTACTGCGACCTTCTCGTTGGTCAATTCTATCATTTCTGGTCCTTCAAGTGTTCGCTCACCAACCTGATCCCAGCAGATTGGGGCGCGACAATTCCTGCCATACAACATCTCGAACGGAGCACACTTGATACTTGCGTGCCAACTGTTGTTGTATGCAAACTTTACCAAACAGATATAGTCGTCCCAATCTCCCGTCCATTCCAACGCACATGACCTCAACATGTCTTTTTATGTCTGAATCGTTCGCTCCGATTGCCCGTCTGTTTAAGGATGAAAAGCCGTGCTAAGCTTAATTTTTGTACCCCAAGCTTTCTGCAGACTTCTCCAAAATCGCGAAGTGAAACGAGGATCTCTGTCTGAGACGATGCTGGATGGAGCACCATGAAGTCTCATGATCTCCTTCTTGTAAGTATCGGCGAGTTTACTGACCGAATCTTCTTTGCGGATCGGTAAGAAATGAGCTGACTTAGTTAGTCGATCAACGATAACCCAAATCGCATCGTGCTTCCTATTTGTCTGCGGAAGACCGGTAACAAAATCCATGGTGATTTTGTCCCTCTTCCACTCTGGAATATCTAACGGTTGAAGAAGACCGCCAGATCGCTGATGCTCGATCTTAACCTGCTGGCAGGTAAGACATTTGGAGACGTAAGTCGCAACATCCTGTTTCATACCACTCCACCAAAAGTATTGCCTGATGTCATGGTACATCTTGGTCGAACCAGGATGAATAGAGAATTGGGAGCTATGAGCCTCAGCTAACAATGCTTCCTTGAGTTCTTGATCATCAGGAACACAAAGTCTCGTGCCCTGCCACAAGATACCATCTGCGTCTACTGAAAATTCTGTCTGCTTCTCCAAATTCTGAATTATCGCCCAGATTTCACCATCATCTTTCTGAGCTTCCTTGATCCTAGAGAGTAACTCAGGTTCCACTCTAAGATTATCCCACTAACCGTGTTGTCCACGTACCATGATCTCAATGTCTAGTCGCTCCAAGTCTCTTATAATTTCCTCCTCAATTTTAATGTCGTTATCATTCTGGAATTTCTACTAAGTGCATCTGCCACTACATTCGCCTTGTCGGGGCGATACTGTAGATTAATGTCATAATCCTTCAACAGTTATAACCATCTCCTTTTTCTTATGTTCAATTCACGTTGAGTGAAGATGTAATTCAAACTCTTGTGGTCCGTGAAAATGTCACATGATTCTCCATACAAATAGTGCCTCCATATCTTCAATGCAAACACGACTGCTGCAAGTTCCAAGTCATGCGTAGGGTAATTTTCCTCATAAGGCTTAAGCTGCCGTGAAGCGTACGCGATCACTTTCCCATGTTGCATGAGAACACAACCAAGTCCCTTCCCCGATGCATCACTATAGATTTGAAATCCACCTATACCAAATGGGAGAGTAAGAATTGGTGCAGATACTAACTTCTGCTTTAGGTATTCAAAGCTTTTCTCTCTTTATTCAGTCCAGAAGAATTTCTCCCCTTTCTGCATCAGTTTGGTCAATGGTAGTGCTAAACGGAAAAAGTTCTCCATAAACCTACGGTAGTAACCAGCTAACATAGTCGCTGATGTCGGTCTTGGCCACTTGGTAATAGCCTCAACCTTTGCTAGTGATTCCTTCTGCTGATACAGTGTGACCTAAGAATGCCACCTTGTCTAACCAAAACTCACACTTGGAGAATTTAGCATACAGCTGCTTCTGGCGAAGAATCTGTAATACTGTACGAAGATGGTCTTCGGGTTCCTCCTTGGACTTAGAGAATATCATGATGTCGTCAATGAAGACAATGACGAACTTGTCCAAAAACTCATGAAAGATTCTGTTCATCAAATCCATGAACACTGCTGGAGCATTGGTAAGGCCAAATGGCATGACTACAAATTCATAGTGGCCATAGCGTGTACGGAAAGCAGTCTTGGCGTTGTCCTGCTCTTTAACCCGTAGCTGATGATAGCCCGACCTTAGATCAATCTTGGAGATAAGTTTGGTCCCTTGGAGTTGGTCAAACAGATTATCTATACGTGGTAGATGATACCTATTCCTGATGGTAATCTTGTTGAGCTCGCGATAGTCTATGCAAAGACGCATACAGTCGTCCTTCTTCTTCACGAATAAGACCAGTGCTCCCCATGGAGATGCGCTCGGTCGAATGAAGCCTCGTTCCAGAAGTTCTTGCAATTGATCCTTCAGCTCCTTCAACTCTATGGGAGTCATGCGATAAGGAGCCTTGGAAATCGGCTCAGCTCCTGGGATGAGCTTGATATTAAATTCTACTTCACGTGCAGGTGGTATGCTCAGAAGTTCTTCTGGAAATACATCTTGAAGTTTTGACACTATCGGCTGATTCTGAATTGATGGGGATTCAGCATCCATGTCATGAACAGTAGCTAGATAGCCCTCGCAACCATGTGAAAGTAATGCACGTGCTTGCAGGGTTGATATGATTTGTACAGAACTTCCGGGTACGAACCCGTTGTGAATGTACTCTGGTGCTTTAACATCAACGAAGAGGACTCGATATGAATGGTAGTCTATGGTAGCATGATGCTTGGATAGCCAGTCCATGCCCAATATCATGTCAAAATCATTCATGTTGTAACACCCCACTTGGATAAGTGGACCGTTATGTGTATTCATGGCGTGTCATCAAAGCATAAGGTAAATGTCCTAAAACATTAACTGACCATAAAGGAAATACCGGAATCAAACATCGGTAATCCAAACATAAGCTCAAAACATGAAAAGTAAAATACTGAAGGAAAGGACTAAACAATGTCCAAATAAGCAGAATAATGTAAGGAGTGCATAAAGTAAGAAGTCCAGATAGCTTCCATTTAATGCACATGCTCTCAGAATCCTAAGAGCGTCCTAGTGTACCTGCCGTTATAACATGAAAGGAACTACGGCTGAGCATAACGCCCAGTGAACGGATATAAAGTATGATAAGAAATACAAAAATGAAGCAGATGATAAAATACTGAAACTGTAAGACTCATAAGTAAAGTTGCAGCGGAGATCTGTGTAAAATCTGAAAAGTCTGATTTATAAATAATAAAGCTGAACTGTTATCTATTAAATCTGAAAAACGTGCATTTACTGTATTTTAAATGCCAGAGCTTATATAGGTCATGTGTTGTAACAACGGTGCATGAATAACTGGAGGGTGACCTCGTCATGCTGAAGAGGGGTGACCTCTAAATAACTGTAGAGGGGTGACCTCTAAATATTGTGCTGGGTGGAGGGATCAGCTCCAATGTGAAGGATGTAGAGAACATACCACATTCACCTGATAATTGTAAACTGATAAGCCTAGGATGCATCCATACGCCCCACTAATAATACTGATAAAATGGCCAAGCTGAGCTGAGTGGGACGATGCAGGATATCACTCTCCTGCATGTGAGTCACGACATCGGTGCCTCAAGTGTCATGGTTACGGTACCTCCGTAACTAGTACATAAACTGATCATGCTTGTATATAAAGCTCAGGCAATTTATTTAGTTATTAACATGATTACTGATAAACTTAAACACGTACTGGGGAAAACATTTGGCTGTAGACGGGAAATCCTAATCATGCATAGGAAAGGAAGTCCTTACTGAAAGGACGGAAAATCCATACCTCGTGTCCAGTAACCGACCGAGATCATCTGACAAAAAGTCTACTCTTATTTCACGCGATCTACATGAATAAAGGGCGCGAATAAGTTAACTGATATTCGTTTATTTTATTTATTATAACTGTACTTAGTTAATTTATTTATTCTTGTACTACTGTAGTATATAAGCTGATAAGTCTGAATGTTCTAATATTTCTGATTAACATATTCCTGTTCTGTTATTAACTTCCATGCATGTTTCCCACTGATTATTATTTACGTTAAATTGCATAAACATAACCATTCTTACTCCTCTCCCTCCTTGATGCGTTTTGAACACTGATTCAGCCATTAAATCGTAGTTTCTATCATTATAATGCTTAACATAAATTACTTATAAGCGCATCAAGTCTCAAGAGGTACCTCGACTAAAACATGGATGAATCAAAACGAACATGAGTATGAACGCCGACCGGCTGCGATCACTTCGAAGAGATGCGATTGAAACTAAAATGCAACATAAACGGGCGCTATGTATAACCAAGGCTCTAATGAATCAATAGATTTTGTGCAGAACAAACCTTAACCGAAGCACGAACCACAACTCGAATGAACCTCGAAACCTCGATAAATGAAACATGAACACCAACCGAGTGAACCAACACGAACAATTCACAAACTCGATCACAATCACGGACAACAACACGACCGTGGAAATCGTCGTCAAACTCAACCGATATTAACTCATAACCTAACCATGAGCCAACCGATCAAAACTCAAACAAATCCCTGACTCGAACTCCAACTCTGACGCTGTCACCAACTTGAACTGGACGCAGCCCGAAAGACTAATCGAATTCAACTCGGATGATCTTTCATCATTACTACGTATGGACATCAAATCGAACATGATTTGAACTCGATATCGAAACACAACCTTAAACCCGTAACAAGTGAAAGCATGAACGCATATTAAACTATAACAAAGCTTTGCATTCACGATATATATTTTCTCCTTCTCGTTTAATACTTTTAAAACCCATTGCGTGATTTTAGATGATGATGTTTTATGTCAATGAAGTTTATAGGTATAAAATAAGTCATGGCCAATAATCTCGGACATAAAAGTAACTGATTTCCGTGCTTTTCTTCTTTCTTGTTAATTCCGCTCATTTATATTCATTTAATGTGAAGACTTATTTTCTTATTTAACAATATACTTATCATATTTAAGTGTAATTTTATTTTCTTGTATAATAAAAATAATTAATGTCGGGTAATACATCATTGCTTCTTAAAGAACATTGTCTGCAAAACTGAAGATAATATTTACGGGTTTTACAACTCTTCCCCTCTAAAAAAATAATTCGTCCTCTAATTAGAGACATGATAATGTTGCAGTTTTACAATTCTCCCTCTCTAAAAGGAAATTTCGTCCTCTAATTAAGGTAATTAGATGTTGAAGTTATGAGAACTGAAAGGACACCTAAGATGAAAAGACATGTAAGCTGAAGGATAATCCGTCTTCTAATTAAGACATAATGTTGCTGATAGGTATAAACATGACATGACTGAAGTGATCATGTAACGTAACATGGCTGAAGAGGATAATCCGTCTTCTAATTAGAGGTCCGGATGGACTCCTCCGTCTCGAGTAGCTTCCCGCTCGAAACGATTCCTTCAAGGGTCTAAACATAATGAAAATCTTGGTCCTGATGACCCTGACGATGCTGAATAGGTTTTGGTTCCATATTTAAGATGGATTTTCTGAATCTGATAGAATGAAAAACCATATCATATAGGATACATGAAGCGATACGTGTAAATATTCTAAAAAGATAACATTTATATCTCTTAGCAAGCTGCTGAAAAATATAGGGGCGAACTACGTGAACAATTTTGAACGTGCTACGTGAGCAATTGTGAACGTGGTTCGTGATTATATGATGAACGCTGAGCATGGAATATACTGTGAACGTGATATGTGAAACATACTGTGAACGTGATACTAGGACATATCACGAATATAGGCTGACTGAGGAAAAGAATGCCAAACGATACGGCCTGAGATATGAAACGTCTGCCTGGGTATGGAAAAGTTATGCTAAACTTGAGTCTGGTTTCTTAAGTTTCCTATGAACATATTCAGTAACAAGCTATGAAACGTATATCGTGAGATGGAACACGAGTCTGAACATGAACAATGATATGAACGCTAACGTGAGCTTAATATCATGAGATAACACAAACATGAACTGAAACAGCATCATACTGCGAATGAGACGTGAACGTGAAAGTGAACGTAAACGCAAACATGAACTTAAACGTGATCATGAACATGAATTCTGTCTGATATGATGGTCGATGGAATACCTTGAATTTGTACAATTTACTGCTAAATTTTCTGCAGGTCCACTACTGCGTAATCCTTCTAGATGGATGAAAACGCGTAGGTTGATTACATGGTTAACGATGACCTAGATAGTACCATACTTTTCTGAGTCTGTGGAAACTGATAATGATTTCATGAAATTTCGTCTCATTTCTGTTCAGAAGTTTCTAAGGAATGTAGTAATTCACTAACATAACGGCGTTCTATTTTGAACCTGCGGTATGTCAGGCATCTAGATATGAACATAGCTGCATAATTGTGTGATACTGCTTCTATCAAAATTCTGCCTGATTATGGGACATTTTGTTGGAAATCTAGTTGACTAGTCACGGAAAACTTTTATTCATATATTTCATAATATAGCTGAAGCATTAGGGAGCTCATAAGTATAAAATCAATTTTTTTAGAGAGACTGTAATATGTGCAACATCAGTCTGGAAACGTCATGTTCTTTCTCTCACCACTGATGGTAGCATGATCGGAAATTTGTTCTGGAAAATGTTTAAGACATCGTAGCAGATCAGATAAACCTGTTATTTATGGAATAAACATTGATTAAGAATGGTGACCTTGTCAAAAATTTTAGTGGTCGATACATGATCTCATGATACCGGCCTTCTTCCTGATAGACATAAACGGTGCATTTCCAGGTGGTGCGCTAGAGAGAATAAAGCCTCATTCTGTAATTCTTGCAGAAAATGTTGCAACTCTTTTAAACTCAGCTGAAGCCCTACGATAAGGAGTTCTGGAAACAGGTTCTGTACTTGAGACAAGCTCTATGTTAAACCCTGTCTTGTGGTTAGTGAGGAATTTCTGGGAAAACCTTCTAAAACTTTTATCTGCAAACTCTGGAATAATCTGCTGATCATAAATTTAAGGAACTTCAGAAGTGGATTTATATCTGATAGCTATAAAGGTCTTAGTAGCTTTGGAATGATAAGTCACTTGCTGTAAAGCATAACAACTTGTACTGATTTTATGGCAGAAAATAACATTGCTATATTTGGGAGTTAGTAAGACGGATCTTGTCTTCAACTATAAGGAAAAACCTTATAAATATGGGTGATACCGTGGAGTCTTTTCTGGATGGGAGGTAGGTACTACCTGATTTAAGATAAGCTGACATATGATCACGTGAAATAAACGTGACAACTTTCACTGATTGTGTTCATCTGTAACCTCAAAGAATGAACACTGCGCGTCTAACCTGAATAATACTCCGGTGATGGTAACTGAATTTTAATGGTCTGATTTATGCGTGGCATAACAGAACGGGTATACCCCCTTGGAGGGTACCCTGAATTTATGAGGACCTGGTTTAGGAGGCATACTGGTGTTATGAATCTGACTCGTACTTTGAGAAGATATTCGTATGACGTGTACTATGACTGGTGTCCTGACATGTGTCTTCCGAAATGATACTTGGGACCTGTGTCTTGACTGTTGTATGGACATGTATTTTAATGGATGAGTCTGAATAAGGTTAAGAATTTCTGGTAACTGCTAGGGTTGGCGGACCGGTTAGACTGCTGACCTCTGTTTTTCTGGTCACGTCCGTTCCGGAGTTCCGATGGTTACTGACTGATTATATATAAGCACGGTGGTTGTCATTAGGGGTGTTATCAGGTCGGGTTATAGGGTTATCGGGTCTTATCGGGTCGGGTAGAGTCGGGTTTTGATTTCTAGAATTTCACCCGCAACCCAACCCTATAAGAAATCGGGTTATCGGGTTCGGGTGATATTGGGGTCGGGTCTTATCGGGTCGGATGATTCGGGTTATCGGGTTACCAACCAGTCACGCAAAAAAATAGCTAGTTGGATGACTGCATTCTTTGTTCTATATTGACATATCATTGATTATTGCATTCTTTGTTCTATATTGACATAGCATTCTTTAACTAACTATATACTTAACATCCAATGAAAATATACAAAACTATTGTTGCAGTTTAATAAAAAGGGGAAAGATACGGGTTGTAATACCTTCCAATTTATAAACATTCAATCAGCAAGACCAACTGGGGTACCTTAATATCCAGATGATTAATGTCTGTAAGATCATCATTGATTCTTTTGAGGATCACAACAACTCCACAGTAGTTAAGCACACGAGCTAACGTTTCTCCA
Source organism: Glebionis coronaria (assembly GCA_025667525.1). NCBI lineage: Eukaryota > Viridiplantae > Streptophyta > Magnoliopsida > Asterales > Asteraceae > Glebionis > Glebionis coronaria. The sequence goes on along the minus strand of JANFOE010001358.1, from coordinate 206,708 downwards.
ATAAAAGTGGACCGTAAATGACCCATATGCATTTCCTCGCATATATTTTGTGACAAACAGTATATAACTGTTTTCTTCACAGTAAGTTTAGGCGCCCATGTCTCTATACCAGTCGTTAGCATCCTATTAATTCCATGAAGGTAGTATAAAATTAATGTAGTACAGAATTAGAGCGCCATCTTTACCTTCAATAGTAATTCTACCGGAACCGCCATTGGGTATGTTTGAGAGTTTAGAGACACACAGTCATTGCAATCTTCAAACGCTTCATTATTGATGTCGACGCCCGGCTTCAAACGCAATGTGAAGCAGGCTGCAAGTCTGCAACTTACTGTATGCCATTTGCAGCAGACACAAACACTCCGTATATGCCAAATATAGCAGACCAAAACACTTAAAATATGCAATTTGCAGTAAACGCAAATTGGTTGTCGCACCAATCATACTATATCCACTTTAGGCTGCAATTTGCAGCAGGCCTAAGAACTAAAACTATGCCATTTACAGTAGATCCAAACACTCAGAAAGTCAGAATATGCAATTTGAAACAGACCCGAATCACAGAAATATTGCTAATGTCATTTGGAAAAAACAACAACAACATTCCATTAAAACCAAATACAAATTCTAGCACTACCAGATTTTGGAACAAAAGACAACAACATTCTAGTAGTACCAATTACACATTACAACGCCACACAAACAGATTCTGAGACAAAAAAACAACATTTCAGTAGTACAAACACTAGTTCCAATGTGCCATTCAATCATTCAAATCTGCCATTCAATCATTCAAATGTGAACCTTCTTTCTCCATCAATTCTGCATAAAGGGCATTAAAAATATTAGGCAAATTATAATGTGTATAACATAGTCAAACATATAAGATAAAAATGTACCTTTTTCTATTTTTGCGATAGTATCCATATCTTCTTCTTTTTCAGGATTTACACTTATACGAAGCCAATCTTGAGCACAAACTAAGCATTCAATAGTTTTGTAACCCAAAGAGCTCCTATATGAATCCAAAACTCGACCACTAGTGCTAAATACAGACTCTAAAGCCACAGTTGATATTGGAATAGCCAACAAATCTCTAGCCATTAAAGAAAGAATTGGAAACCTAGGGCTGTTTACTTTCCACCATAGCAAAATATCAAAATGCACGTTTTTATCAAAAGGTTCACAAAATTCACCATTGTACTTATCTAATTCATTACTTGATGAACTAGATGATTGTCCCGTTTTCATCTTACGTCTCAGCATATCTCCATGATCAAGTTCGCTGCTAGTATTAGTAGTCCTTGGCCTTTTCCCGGTTGAAGATGAATTTGAAGATGGAGCATGAATACAAACGTAATCATCATAAAGAAGTTTCATTTTTCCTTTGATGTAGTCTTTTTTCTTTAGCACAACTGATATGCCTTCCCTTACATAATGGTCATCCACAATTACGTCCAAAAATTCATACTTGCATGTCAATAGATGATTCTTAAGATTTGATATACCATGCTTTCGAGAGTGACATAAGTATTTTCTATTGCAATGTTTACACTTAGCTTTTTTGTCGATAGGTGTCTCACCTTTTTTAAGCTTTAGTTGTACAAAATCGATCCATACAGGTGATGTCCTTTTGCGACTGTTTGGTTGTTCTACCTCGTCCTATGTCTCCTCCTCCATTGCATTATCACTGCTCTCTACCTCAATGGGTGTTTGATTCACAGAGTTCGATTCCAACGTCATCTAACAACAACAAATAAATGTAAATATCAACAACTAATAAATTACATGATTACGTTATAGCAATACTTCAACAAAAAAATAGTAAACTCTATTACTGTTAGATAATTACCTTGTCTTTTCTTTGAATGATGGTGATCTTATGAGGGATAAATAATATGGACAACTGAAAACCGATTGATAGCTTTTTGAAGTTTTAATAGAAGAATGAATTGCAACTTGATAGAACAAATAAGAAGAACCTTTGTACATGTGTATGATATGGGTTAACCAAACGTTTCAACATGCATATAACAGATTGGTAGTAGGTAAATGGCATTGGGTTTTTAAAATCATTTAATTAAAATATACATGTTGATAATCGGGTCTTATCGGGTTGACCCGCGAACCCGACAAAAATAATTTTGTAACCCTAATCCGATCTGATAACAATATCGGGTTATCGGGTCGGGTCAAAGCAACGCGATTAATTTTTTTAACCCGATTTAACCCGACCCTATTAGTATAATTCTGGTTCGGATTCGGGTGCGGGTCGGGTCAACCCGACCCTACTGACACCCCTAGTTGTCATTACTGCCTTGTTTGTCAATTTCCTGGCGGTCGTTATCATGATCGTGATTCATGTAACTATTTTTGCTGAGTGACCGGATGTGTACAAGTTCTCACTATTCCGTCTAGAAGATTAGCTGAGTGACGTGTGACAGCTAACTTAGGAAGTAAGGCATGGAATGGGGTGGTAGCGTCTGATGGTTGAATTATATTATTGTCTGGGATTTCGGATCTATAGATTTCGTCCTTGCTTTGAAGAGTCTTTATAATATAAACAGCATCAGCATCTTGTGGAATCTCAAATGTATCAGCAACATCAGCGTTCGTGAGGTCTTCAAGTGTTAGCAGCATCAACATTTGGTAAAAACTTCAACTCACAAGCAACATCAGCACCTGGTAGAATATCAACAAGTGGAAACGCCAGAGATGATTGAGGATCGATTAGCAATATCCATGGAGTAGGGTACCTGGAGTACACCTGGACTACTGTACATGAAGTACAAAATGAATACTGCACATGGAGCATATCTGATACATTGTACATGGAGTACACATGAAATACTGTATATGGAGTATAACTGAGACACTGTACATGGGGTACATATGGAATACTGTACATGGCACTGATGGAAATTTTATGGGATGATCGATAATGGTGTCGCTTGTCTAACATGATCAAAGAAATAAATTGATTTAAACGATAGTAAACTGAACTGAAATAAGTAACATGATAGGCTGACAATTCCTGCATCGACTTACTGCTGGTTGTATCGAGGCTAAAAAGTATGATTTAATCGAAGTCGCAACAGTGGTCAGCATGAAGCATGATTAATGAAGGCCAAGCATGATTTATCATAAAAACGGATTTTACTGTAATCCTTCTGTATCTTAGCATGAAAACATCATCACCTTGCTGAAAACGTAATCCTCATAAGGAGACGTGAACATAATCAGTATGAAAACAACATCCACGTGAGGGTATGAAACTTGATTGTTATCAAGAACATAAAGGTACTGAGGTTTAATATCAACTGGTGTGGATGGCTATGGTTCAATCCACAGAATTTACAGGAGAAAGCATGTGACTAAGTATGGGCGATCATGGTTCGATCCATACTTGTCAAATTTTCTGAGAACTGTCATGTATAGAAATTTATGATCTGGGACTAAACATGGATGGTTGTAGGCCAATCCATACTTGTCAAAATTCTATGTAATGTCCTGATATGACAAAGGTGAACAACTATAGATCGGTTCACAAAAAAACATTCAATTGTAAAGCATGAAAATTTGACCTGAATAATGGTGATCGCATATGGCTGGTTTACCAAGTAATATTTGACTGAAAACATGAATCTGACAGGAGTAAGGACGAACGCCTATGGGTCGGTTCACCAATACAAAATCTGAACGGGCAAGGATGAACGCCTATGGGTCGGTTCACCAAAATAAAATTCAAATGAAAAGCACATGTGACTAAATATGGCCAGTCCTGTACCAACCTTTTACTTAGTCAAAAACTTTAAGAAAACTGACAGATAATTGAAGAAAACTAACTAATAAATGCATAAGGAATATGAAGATAACAACGCCAAAATCTGGGAAGTTCCTGATGACTACCCAAAAGTCAAAGGTCAAGTTTTAGAGCCTACAGGTCGAACCTATAGCTCTAATACCATAATTGTAACACCCCACTTGGATAAGTGGACCGTTACGTGTATTCATAGCGTGTCATCAAAGCATAAGGTAAATGTCCTAAAACATTAACTGATCATAAAGGAAATACCGGAATCAAACATCGGTAATCCAAACATAAGCTCAAAACATGAAAAGTAAAATACTAAAGGAAAGGACTAAACAATGTCCAAATAAGCAGAATAATGTAAGGAGTGCATAAAGTAAGAAGTCCAGATAGCTTCCATTCAATGCACATGCTCTCAGAATCCTAAGAGCGTCCTGGTGTACCTGTCGTTAGAACATGAAAGGAACTACGGCTGAGCATAACACCTAGTGAACGGATATAAAGCATGATAATAAATACTAAAATGAAGCAGATGATAAAATACTGAAACTGTAAGACTCATAAGTAAAGTTGCAGCAGAGATCTGTGTAAAATCTGAAAAGTCTGATTTATAAATAATAAAGCTGAACTGTTATCTATTAAATCTGAAAAACGTGCATTTACTGTATTTTAATTACCAGAGCTTATAAAGGTCATGTGCTGTAACAACGGTGCATGAATAACTGGAGGGGTGACCTCGTCATGCTATAGAGGGGCGACCTCTAAATAAATGCAGAAGGGTGACCTCTAAATACTGTGCTCGGTGGAGGGATCAGCTCCAATGTGAAGGATGTAGAGCACACACCACATTCACCTGATAACTATAAACTGATAAGCCTAGGATTCATCCATACGGCCCACTAATAATACTGATAAAATGGCCAAGCTGAGCTGAGTGGGACGATGCAGGATATCACTCTCCTGCATGTGAGTCACGACACTGGTGCCTCAAGTGTCATGGTTACGATACCTCCGTAACTAGTACATAAACTGATCATGCTTGTATATAAAGCTCGGGCAATTTATTTAGTTATTAAAATGATTACTGATAAGCTTAAACACATACTGGGGAAAACATTTGGCTGAGACGGTGAATCCTAATCATGCATAAGAAAGGAAGTCCTTACTGAAAGGACGTAAAATTCATACCTCGTGTCCAGTAACTGACCGAGATCATCTGACAGAAAGTCTACTCTTATTTCACGCGAGCTACATGAATAAAGGGCGCGAATAAGTTAACTGATATTCGTTTATTTTATTTATTATAACTGTACTTAGTTAATTTTTTTGTTCTTATACTATTGTAGTATATAAATTGATAAGTCTGGTGTTCTAATATTTCTGATTAACGTATTCCTGTTCTGTGATTAATTACGGTAAAATAAGTATTCTGACGTTATACTAATTCTATATTTGATAACCTGCTAAAAATAGAAATTGTATAGAATTAGAAAGTTTCCTAAAATAGAGCGTTTCCTAAAATAAAAAGGTTTCCGTAATTAACGTTTTAGACCAACTTAAAGTGAGCATGACAATATTGCTACCTAGTATACATTAGTTGAAAGAACTAATTATTAATAGTATTTGCTAGTTAAATTGTATGGCCATATTTTGATTAGCTATATTAACTTCCAGGCATGTTTCCCACTGATTATTATTTACGTTAAATTGCATAAACATAACCATTCTTACTCCTCTCCCTCCTTGATGCGTTTTGAACACTGATTCAGCCATTAAATCGTAGTTTCTATCATTATAATGCTTAACATAAATTACTTATAAGCGCATCAAGTCTCAAGAGGTACCTCGACTAAAACATGGATGAATCAAAACGAACATGAGTATGAACGCCGACCGGCTGCGATCACTTCGAAGAGATGCGATTGAAACTAAAATGCAACATACACGGTCGCTATGTATAACCAAGGCTCTAATGAATCAATAGATTCTATGCAGAACAAACCTTAACCGAAGCACAAACCACAACTCGAATGAACCTCGAAACATCGATAAATGAAACATGAACACCAACCGAGTGAACCAACACGAACAATTCACAAACTCGATCACAATCATGGACAACAACACGACCGTGGCAATCGTCGCCAAACTCAACCGATATTAACTCATAACCTAACCATGAGCCAACCAATCAAAACTCGAACAAATCCCTGACTCGAACTCTAACTCTGACGTTGTCACCAACTTGAACCGGACGCAGCCCGAAAGACTAATCGAATTCACTCGAATGATCTTTCGTCATTACTACGCATGGACGTCAAATCGAACATGATTTGAACTCGAAATCGGAACACAGCCTTAAACCCGTAACAAGTGAAAGCATGAACGCATATTAAACTATAACAAAGCTTTCCATTCACGATATATATTTTCTCCTTCTCGTTTAATACTTTTAAAACCCATTGCGTGATTTTAGATGATGATGTTTTATGTCAATAAAGTTTATAGGTATAAAATAAGTCATGGCCAATAATCTCGGACATAAAAGTAACTGATTTCCGTGCTTTTCTTCTTTCTTGTTAATTCCGCTCATTTATATTCATTTAATGTGAGGATTTATTTTCTTATTTAACAATATACTTATCATATTTAAGTTGTAATTTTATTTTCTTGTATTATAAAAATAATTAATGTCGGGTAATACATCATTGCTTCTTAAAGAAATTGTCTGCAAAACTGAAAATAAAATTTACAGGTTTTACACATGTCCAGCGGAAGTGCGTCAACAGGACGAATCTTGTCATCAAACTCTAGGGGAAGGCTCTTGTACACATGGGTTATGTGTACAGAGTCTCTTAAAGGCATGGAAATATTCAGTATATTCTCTAGTGGCATGGGGATTATCCTAACATTCTTAGCATAAGCAGTAGAAATGACCGAGTGAGTAGCACCCGTGTCAAATAGGACACATGCAGCTTGACCATACATATACAAGATTCCAGTGATGGTACCTGTAGACTTGTTGGCCTGATCGCGAGATGTCATGTAAACGCATCCACTAGTAGGAGGCGGCTTGGTATCAGCATGTCCCGATGTGCCCTCCATCTCGCCCTTGCGGCAGTCCTTCATGCGATGGCCAGGAAGACCACACTTGAAGCATGCGTCGCTGTCACGGCGACATGGCCCTAGGTGCCTACGGTTGCAGGTAGTGCAAAGAGGATGAGTATATCCTCCAGCAGGTGTCCTTGCTGGCTAAGAGCCTGATAAGAACAATATACATGAGACATGATAATAGGTACAAAGGACATTGCGGATAATTCGTAAGATGGAATACTAGTGATAGCTGGACGGTTAGGCTGTGAATCTCTCTGGTTCTTGTCCCTCCCGTTACCATGATTCCTGGTAGAAGATTCTCTAATGTGTCAGAATTAAGAACTATAGCATGTAATCATAAGAAAGTGAGTAAGTATAAGGACCTGCTGTTGTTGGAGTTTCCAGCGTTGTTACGGTAATTATCATTACCGCGACGCCTATCCGTAGCAGAACGGTCGTGAGTCTGCCTGTTTCCCTTGGGCTGAGTAGGCTGTTGTTGAGTAGCCGACTGAGACCGGTCCCCAATCTTCTGCCTGGAAGATACAGTTTAAAAGAGATGTAAATATTAACGTATGCTGAAAGGATACGGTTTGGTTACCGCTGATAAACGAATGTTTACCTCTTATCGGGTCTCTCTGCTTTCTGGAACTCTTCTCTTTCTTGTAGCATCTCCAGCTTACGTGCCGCATCGGCCACTTGTGCCACACTGTTGAACGTAGCACACACCAAGTTGTTTGCGACCGATGTACGAAGAGCCCACCGGAAGTGGTATGCTTGCTCTTCGGGAGTACCTGCTGCTGCACCAAGAAAACCGGCTAAACGAAGAAAACGCTGCATAAACTCGTTGCTGTTCTCTCCAGCTCTATGTCTAATTCCATGGTACTCTCTCTTCAGCTTGTCTTGCTCAGCCTTGGGAAAGAACTGTCCCATCACCAAATCCCTGAACTGAGCCTAAGTCAAACCAGCCACCCAATTATTACCTCCCTCAGACTGCTTCAGTGCCTTCCACCATGATAGCACATCACCTTCGAACGGGTAACAGGCCAACCTCGACTTGAAGACGGGGTCACAGCCCATGGCATCGAAGATCTTCTCAACGTGAGCCAACCAGCTTTTAACTTCACTGGGGCTATCTGTCTTCTCGAAGGATCGAGGGCGTAGCTTATTGAATCTCTCCAGCCATGTGACCAATGTTGTTGGAGGAGGAGGAGGAGGTACTGGGTACTGCTGCTGATTGTTGGCAGCCTGTACCTTAGCCCTCATTTCGTTTCTCAGCTGAGGAAGCATAGCTTGCATTGCAGCTTGGACTGTTGCATTGAGTTGTTCCTGCTCGCGTGTGAGAACCATCTGACAGTATAACATAAAAATACATGATTAAACTGATCAAACATAAATATATACATGAAAAGAAAATTTTATACCAATAAATCATGAAAAAAAATTATGTAGGAAAACTAGTACATGAATGCATGATGCAGTTTTATGAAAACTTTTATATGCGCGAGAGTGAACGCCTATGGTCAGTTCACTCAAAACAAAAGACATGGTGAGGGGACGCCAATGGGTCGGTCCCATAGTTAAAAGTTTTGCTAAAAGCACATGGGACTAAATAGGGTCAGTCCTGTACCAACCATTACATAGTCATAAACCTGCGACAGTGACATATATATGTATGCATGAAAACAATGAATGCATGAAAACCGACTGTCAGTTTTAGGAAGACCATAGTGACTACCCACTAATCACATGTCGTGTTTTGAGAGCCTACAGGTCGAAGCCTTGGCTCTGATACCATAATTGTAACACCTCATTTTGGTAAATGGAATGTCACGCGTGATTATGGCGTGTCATCAAAGCATACAAGGATAAATGTATTAAACGTCACATGACCATAAAGGAAATACCGGAAACAAACATCGGTACCCCAAAGTAAAGCTCATCACACACAAACATAAGTACTGTAAATGAAAAGGACTAAACAATGTCCATAGAAATAAGTATCAAAAGTATGAAGAAATGCATAAACTAATGAAGGCTAGGAAGCTTCCAGTCCATATGCACGTACGCTTAAAGTCTACGAGCATCCCTGAGTACCTGCCGTTTTGGGAACATGAAAGGAAAAACGGCTGAGCATAACGCTCAGTGCACGGATATACAAGCATAGAATGAATAACATAAGCATAAACAACATATAGCAGCGGAAATGTCTAAGTCCTGGAAAACCTGGTATAACTTAGTAAAACTGGTTTTATAGTTTAAAAAGTCTTATGTTTATCTTATAAAACTGTTTAACATGTTTACAATTAGACAATATAGGTCATGAAATATCAACGTGCATGACTACTTGGAGGCGTGACCTCGTCATGCAACTAGAGGGGCTGCCTCTAGTTAATATAAGTTTTTGGGTAGGAGGGATCAGCTCCTTGTGAAGGATGCAAGGCACACATCACGTTCACCTGAATAATCTGTAAAAACATGTAACCTAGGATGCACCCATACGTCCCACATGATAATAATAATATGGCCAAAAGCTGAAGGGACGCCACGAGCTATCACTCCGCCGTGGTGAAGTCATAACACTGGTGCCTCTAGTGTTATGGTTATGGTACCTCCATAACTAGGTGAAACTAGTCATGCATGTATATGGCTTTCGGCATTTATTAAACATAAGCAATCAAAATATATAAAACATATATTGGGAAAACAGTTGGCTGCATACGGGGAATCCTAACAAGGAAAGAATGTCCATACTGAAAGGACGGAGAATCCGTACCTTTTGTCCAGTGAACGAAGAAGACGAACGGAAGAGAGTCCTACTTCGATCTCACTAATGCTACATAGATAATATACGTGTATAATTGTTCTGATTAATGTATACGTAACTGTTTTTATATCCTGTCTTAGCTTGTTTTATATGTTCATGTCATGTTTTACTGATTTTTTATCGTTGTGCTGTGTTTATCATGTATTCTGCCTATTCTGATTAAGTATTACTTGTATTTCTTGTATTATTATACTTGTTGTTTATTAATAAGTAACTTTCTAAAAATAGCAGGTTTCCAAAAATAGAAAGTTTCCAAAAATAGAAAGTTCCCAAAAGTAGAAAGTTTCCAAAAATAGAAAGTTTCCAAAAATAGAAAGTTTCCAAAAATAGAAATTTCCAAAATAGAAAGTTTCCAAAAATAGAAATTTTCTAAAAATAGAAAGTTTGCGAAAATAGAGTAGCTGCCTAAAATAAATAAGTTTCTAAAAATAGAAAGTTTCCATAAATAGATTAGCTACTTAAAATAAATAAGTTTCTAAAAATAGAAAGTTTCCATAATTAGAAATAAGCTGGATTATTAATCTAATAATTTAAGCTTAAGTTTTACTGATTAATATTCTAAGTCATGTGATTAAATAGTATAGTTTATTAATTATTACATGTAAATTAAATAAACTATAGGATATAAGATTTAATTAAATATAGCATGATTTAACTAAATTAAAGTGTAAATAATACTTAGGTTAAAACATGTATTAATATTTATTATTAATATTACCTAAGTCATGAAAATTAATTAATTATAAGCCATGTTTTAATAATTAATTAATTACTTTAGTCTAAAATTAAATCATAAAATACTTAGGTTAAAATCATGTATTATTTCTAATAATAATTAACCTAAGTCATGTCTAAATTAAATTAATTATAAAGCATGTTAAATTAATTTAATTAAACATTGTAATTATTTAACTTGTAAAAAAAATAATTAACTTGTAAAAATAAACCATGAACCGAACCCGTGTGTTAAACCAAAACATGTCATGAACCGGACTAGTTTAACCATTGAACCGGACAAACAAACAATCCCCTTAACAGTGGCAAACCGGCTTGGCTGGTTGCCACTGCTCGTGTAAAGGTGCCACTGGCTTAAGCCGGTGGTCCCTTGGTCCTTGGCTAGCCGCTGCTCATGCGGCGGTTCCCCCTGTGAGACCCCCAAAATCAGGCAAGGAAACACGTAGGCATCAAGGTGGTTCCACGTCATGGTAAAAGAAACAATGAAATACTGTTCACACAAAGTTGACGTAATAAAAACATATACATTACATCATAAAAGATCAGAGTTTTTAAACAAAGGTCCCAGAGTTTTATAAGCGGAAAAATATATTAGTTAATCATGGTTTTGTAACATATAGTTACTAAAAATACAGAATAACTTCTGTCAGCTTTTACCAAAGCCAAACTTTAAAAGTAACACAGAAATCTCCAAGCTGCGATAATATCATGTGGGCTCCCATCCAAGCAAAGCTAAGTAATAATACCTGAGATTAAATATGTAAAATCATCAACATAAAGTTGAGTGATATTCATAGGTTTAGCAGTAAAGGTGTGGGACACAAGCATTTATTTGTAAAACAAGAAATAGGGAAAATGGTTACGTACGATAACCATAGTCTGAAACCATTATTATTGCTATTTAGTTCATGAACTGAAGCTTAACTCAATGTAAGTTCCTCTAGTGAGTATTCAGCCTAAATACTCAAGTATAAACAAATGAAATGCGTCATGGTTAAACAACCGCAACATGGGACGGGGATTGTCAATCCCGATGGATCCACCCACAACATTCGCGCTTAGCAACACAAGTAAATTAACGGTTCATGATCAGGAGAGGAAACTTAAGGGCTTTAACTAAAATCAATAATAATAATGAAAATCTGTTGGAAATCATCAAGTTCTGGAAAGCATACATGTTCTGGATAGCATACAAGTTCTGGATAGCATACAAGTTCTGGATAGCATACAGTTTTAAATGAATGTGTTCCACCATGTAAAATCTCACCCCGCGTTTAGAAACAATGTATTAGTAGTAAAAAGGGGCTATGAACTCACCTTAGAAATAACGATATCAAACAAGGATACTGATCAAGATATAGTGACAGGAGTGAAACGATAAAATAAGATAAGCCGAGGAACCACAAGCTTCTAACGACGACCTAAAATAAGTGGTGCGTCATAGAAATATAGACGTTAACGTACAAAAAAGAAATAATTTTTATTAACACTTACATTAGAGGAAAAATAACTAGATTAATATTTTGGACTAGATTTGAAGAGATTAGATATACAAGGGCCAAAAGAGTTATTTAGAAATTTATATATATTAATTTGTATTTAGCTTATAGATTAGGGGCCAAAAGTATAAATTAACATTAAAAATGCATGAAAAAGGTTTTGTTAAGTATTGTGACGTGAAGACTCAATTCCTTCATTCTCATTTGTATGTTACATTGATTCTCATTATGGCCATTTCATACGAAAACTTCAAGCAATGGTTGTTCTTTTGTTTATTTCATTCGAATAGTAAAACAATAGCAAATCATAATTTAGGATCGATATCAAATAATACCTTAGCTTCACATCGAGATACGCGTGACTCGGAGTTGTGATGCACGAGTATATATATCGACCGAACACGTATACAATAAAGTCAAATTTGTCCGCGACTCAACCGAAAAGAACTCGAACCCAAAGGATATCGTTGAGAATCCAAAAACATTTATGTCTTCTGTTTTTTATTTATGAACTGCCAGTAAATGATGTGCTTTTGTTGTCACTGCCCATGATAGTCAAAAGATGAACTTGTTGTCAAGTAACTTTGGTGTCAAACTATGCATCATAATATTGAACTATTGATCTACGCAACATGTGTTGATAGATGTATAGATTTTAAAGAAAAGACAACTCGGCTAAATGAACATGAAAGAATCAACGATAAAACTGCATCAATAGTGATAGGGTGTATGCGCGTTACGAGATTTGCATGTTATCAACCGTGTTTCACATAGTTTTAAGTATACGTGGAAGAATAACGTAAACCTTCGGTGTCAATCTTTGAGATAATAACATGGCTAAAGGAAGCAACTCTTTATATATATATATCATATAGACGTGGAAGTTATAAAAAAAAGATAAACATGGAAGGAAAAGATGTATATATCTAAAAAGAAAGTAGTAAAATTTAACTAAGGTCAGAAATGAAGTGGCGACGTTTTGCACTTACGTAAAATAATGAAAGTGTGGAAATATTTTATAAGATTTTATCCATAAGTTTTAAAAGCAGATATTATTGAAGTCTAATATTTTAAAAGTTACGCGATTAAAAGAATTACATGTGAAACACAAAAAAATAAACTCTCAATATAAAATAAAAACTTCGACATTCGGAGAACTTTGATATTTTGATAAATAAACGAGGGCTTATAATTTAATAAGCACTAACACGTCGTATAAACGAATGACGCCTAAAGGCTTAATGTAAATTACGAACAATGCTCGTAAAACGAGAAATTAAAACGAAAATTAAAACGACGACAAAAAAAATAAAAAAAATAAAAAAAAAATATTTTTATGTCACAACGAGAATATTTATGGTCGATGACGGACATAGACTTTGCCAATAAATAATAAAAGACACATTTTTGATACGTTAAAGGAATAACCTTGTCGGTTTACCAAAAATTCAATATTATTAGTAAAATGATCATGACAAATAAAATTTGGGTAATAAATACTGGCCCCAATATTAATAATATTAGAACTCGGTCTAAATATTTATTTTAAATTTCAGGTTACTACAGTAAATAAATATGGAAGAATAAATTTTAAATTTTTTTTATTTTTTTTATAAATCTGAATAAAAGATTATCAGTGATCAGAAAAATAATTTAAATACAATTTAATTAAAATTCTCGAGATCTCAGGATTTACGTATAAAAAAGTAAAGAGGAACAAGTAAAGTATTGTAAAAGTCGAGAAGTAAGAATAAAAGAATAATTTAATTACCGTTGAAAATATGAGTTCTCACAGTCGGCCCCCCTAAAGGAACTCTGGTCCCCAGAGTTCCACTGGAGACAGAAGAAAATGCAAACAAATGGAGATACAAAGTTTAGAACTGATTCATTGCTTCCCAGGTAATTTCTGCACCACGGCGTACCTTAACAATTAGAATTTACTATGCTTCAGTTTCTTAACTCCTTTTCGAATAAATTTTCCAAACTTGGATTTGAATAATGACCTTTCAGTACAGAGAAATATCAGAAGATAGAATGAACACATGAAACGCTTAAACGGATAAAGTGCGCTAAAATGAATCAAGATTGTTAATCGCAAGGAATCACAAATCGTGAAAACTGTAAAATATGATAATCTTAAAATGTAAGAATCTAGTTACAAGCGAAATAGACGGGAAAAATGAATTACATATAGACATTTGGATAACAAGTTGTCACAATTATTTGTCTAGGATTTGGTATTACTTTCAAATTTAGCTTAAGTATTTTCTTGATAAGAATTTCAAAGTAAAAGTAACTCAGTTCAAATAATCATCTCAATCAGCTTAAGAGCTTTTGGATGACAGTATGAAATTATTAAAAAAAACTCAGGTTTATCGTTACCATAAAAAAATCAAATTCTAAATTATTTAAAATCGTTGTTAGAAATTATAATTTAAATCGATAATTTCATTAGATTAAAAATAAAGTATGATACAATCAAATACTTTTAAAGATAAAACTTGACATCCTTTTAAACACTAGTTATAAATCTACCAAAGAGGATGTGTAGATCCAACATTAAACTTGAAACTATTATTTTGGTAATTTAAACATTTGATAAAACGTTCTTAAGAATTTGTAACAATTTTTAAAAATCCAAGTAGGTGATTAAGGTATCAAACGATAAACATGTGACATGTTCGGATTTCAAAAGGTGACAAAATAGCATTTGAGTATGAAACTAATAATAACCCATAATTAGTGTACAAGCAATAGCATGAGGGAATAAAATAAAATTTGTACCAATTTCTTAATGAGCATGATAGAATAGATGCTTTGATGGTAAGGACAATAAGAAACAAAAGATTTAGCAAATGGTTAATTCAAGAGTGTGGTTGGCGTCACCAACAGCGGCTTATTAAGTTCTCGGTGTTTGATACATGATCGAAAGAGAAAAGACACACACTAAATTTTCGAACCACAGAAAATTCTTAAGGAGTCACTTGGGAGTAATTCCAGTAGTATGAACAACATTAGAAATGAGAGGCGAAATCAATACGTGGTTCACATGAATGAACTTCTAAACAATAAGGTCTGACACACATCATGACAGATATAGGAAATTATTATCCATATCTAGTAATAAATCATTATTCGCGTCCGGAGATGTTTCGAAGGTCTACCAAAATAGGTAGAGAAGGTCGATTGATGTAGAAGCATAACAACATTGAAACTTTCAAGCCTGGTATCAATGGTAAGAAATTAGACAAGTGGTAACGAGAATTATGTCACGAAGGAAGATGAGGTAACAAGTAAAACAAAGATCGTTGAGTAAAGAAATATGTTCTTGAGGCATGTACTTTGTTCAAGAAAAGATAAGGATTCATATGTGTATGTCGCGAACTGGTGTTACTCGCATAATATGTAAAAGTTTTCAAACTTTATTTTATCTACCTTTTTAAGAAACACAAGGAAAAAGTTGGTTCAAATATTTAAGGTGACTACTATTTGGCCTTGCATGGCTCCTTCTAAATTAAGCATAGGTGATCAGGCCATGCATAATTTAGGACTAGCAATGTGATGCTCAGCTTCGTCAGACCAGTATTACATGTCATGTGATTTAAAATATGTATATGATGCCATTTATAAAAGCAAGAATCAAAATAATTTATGAAACTCTTCGCTAATAAGTTACTGGCTAGATATTTAAATCATCAATGTTAATGTTAAAAGATTTCTTTATAGAATCAAGGTAGAACAATTTACGAAAATACGTTGTAAAATTAATATAAAATAATTTTATAAGATAACATTCCAGTATTCTAAAATTGCCTAAGTGGAACATTTTGTAAAATGATTTGCAAAAATACCAGTTTGAGCTTATATGGTAACTTATAAAATAGCGAGTGGGTTACATGAGGGTAATGAATAGTTCAAGACAATCAATGAAATGGTTACAAGTTGATAAGGTTTCAAGAGGTTTGGTTGGAGTCGTCATGAGGTACGTGTCAAGATAATAACGAACGATATGAAAGCAAGATCTTTAAACCTCGGCCCAAATCAGCGGTACGATAGAAACAAAGAAAAGGTGATGTAGAATGATGAATAAGTCATAAATAAAAGAAAGGAGTAAGGAATCCGTATGTGTTCACATCGTAATTCATTTGACAAAATACACTTTTAAGAAAGTAGAACATCAGTTTATCAAATCACTTGGTTCCTAATAGTTCAAGATTTATGTATGACCGAGCTCAAGTTACTATTTGTAAACGTTTTCAAACGCAATAAATGCTTCATGGTTGTAAAATATCATTAGTTAAAATTTTACGAGCTCACACGAACTTAAAATGCTTCAAACCATATTTTTAACTTCTATCAGTTTTGACCCTTTTTAGTCAACTTTGACTTTTGTGTTTGACTTTTGGGTTTGACCAGACCCATTAACTCGCTAAATGATATTTTTAAAACTCGAAGTCTAATGCAATTCGATGTAAAACGATGTTTTGAACAACTTTCTAGGTTTACTCGAGACTTGAAACGGATAAAAATGGACAAAAATGCCCTTGCATTAAATCTGTCAACAAAATAAATTTTTTTGAAATAAGCAGAATTAAGTTCTTAAATTTTACAATCCCAAATGAGCGTAGCTTGCTCGTGTTTTTAATATTACTAACCAAATTTTATGTCCTAAACGGACGTCTCAACAAGTAGAAATATATATTTTTATGTCTAAAGTTATAAAAATATTTTCTCGACACTATTAAATTTGATGTAAAGTTTTTGTACAAAGTATATTTTTCAACATACCTTGAAATTTAATCGAACTTAATAATGACTCGGAATTTATGTACACACATGACTTGTGGATTTCATAAAGACGAAGAGAATAAAATGTAAAATTAATCATGTAAAGAAAACATAGTATAGAAATGGTTCAAGAATACCAACGATAAACTTAAGAAATCAAAAATGGCACATGACATCCATGTCTTAGGTTGCAAGATGGAACGCAGGGAGGTCTCTTGGTGGCGTGCATTTTCCAAAATCACAAAACATATCGAGAAAGAAATGGGACATTAACAAGTCGCACTCCTAGAGCGAGGAGGTTTAATAAAAGGGGTACAGGTTTATAGAAGTACAATTGTATTCCAAACATTCGCTACACAATAAATGATGAATCTCAAGATGACAATGATGGTTTCAAGGTACAAACGGACGTTGTAATTCGAAGTCGAAACGTAGAATGGTAAATGAAATAAAATGTAGTCCATTTACAATTGTCGTGTAAAACGGTGACGTAAAGGTCAATCAAGATTACGAAAACCCACGATATTATTCAGTACTGATTCAACGAATGCTTCGAGATGTGTGACTCACACGATGTCCTTTAATTTTTTTCGGAGACACATTGAGTTACACAATGGTCTATAGACTATTTTTTCAAGACATCCAATCACAAATGATCGGAAAGTAATTTGTATATCTAAAGAGATATTTTAAAGAGGTTTAATAATGAAAGCAACACGCGTGGTAGTAGAATGAAAATCAGAAGTTTCGTTGAAAGCAACACTTCAATCCCGAACAATGGTATCACGAGAGTATGCACAACATGTAATAGTGATTTGAGAAAAATAGACGGTTCAAAAAGAACAAGTATATGAGGTCAATCGTATCACGCATAAGCAAGAAAGAAATAGTACTGAGATAAGTGAGTATGAAAAGTCGGCAACATACGCGCTCCGAATACAAGTATGAAATGACATAACATTATAAAATCATTGCAACAAGATCAGTTCACAATAACAAGAATTCAAGAAATACAGTAAGGGCATAATTAATCAAGTAATATCCAATGATAATTCATTGAGCACAAAGGCTTTGAAAAGAGATAGTAAATATCGTCAATAGGGTAATGTAATATTTCAAAATGAAATCAAGAGATGAAATACTACAACGATAATTAAAAGTAAATAATAAGGATTAGAGAGTTACCCACGCAAATATCGAACAATAATGGCAGTTCTGTGTTTGAGTCCTAGAAACGTGAAATATTTGAACTTTCGGTTATAGACTAATTTTTAAAAAACGGCTCAGTTCCCTATAACCATCGCTCTGATACCAATCTGTGAGACCCCCAAAATCAGGCAAGGAAACACGTAGGCATCAAGGGGGTTCCACGTCATGGTACAAGAAATAATGAAATACTGTTCACACAAAGTTGACGTAATAAAAACATATACATTACATCATAAAAGATCAGAGTTTTTAAACAAAGGTCCCAGAGTTTTATAAGCGGAAAAATATATTATTTAATCATGGTTTTGTAACATATAGTTACTAAAAATACATAATAACTTCTATCAGCTTTTACCAAAGCCAAACTTTAAAAGTAACACAGAAATCTCCAAGCTGCGATAATATCCTGCGGGCTCCCATCCAAGCAAAGCTAAGTAATAATACCTGAGATTAAACATGTAAAATCGTCAACATAAAGTTGAGTGATATTCATAGGTTTAGTAGTTAAGGTGTGGAACACAAGCATTTATTTGTAAAACAAGAAATAGGGAAAATGGTTACGTACGATAACCATAGTCCGAAACCATTATTATTGCTATTTAGTTCATGAACTGAAGCTTAACTCAATGTAAGTTCCTCTAGTGAGTATTCAGCCTAAATACTCAAGTATAAACAAATGAAATGCGTCATGGTTAAACAACCGCAACATGGGACGAGGATTGTCAATCCCGATGGATCCACCCACAACATTCGCGCTTAGCAACACAAGTAAATTAACGGTTCATGATCAGGAGAGGAAACTTAAGGGCTATAACTAAAAGCAATAATAATAATGAAAATCTGTTGGAAATCATCAAGTTCTGGAAAGCATACAAGTTCTGGATAGCATACAAGTTCTGGATAGCATACAAGTTCTGGATAGCATAAAGTTTTAAATGAATGTGTTCCACCATGTAAAATCTCACCCCGCGTTTAGAAACAACGTATAAGTAGTAAAAAGGGGCTATGAACTCACCTTAGAAATAACGATATCAAACGAGGATACTGATCAAGATATAGTGACAAGAGTGAAACGATAAAATAAGATAAGCCGAGGAACCACAAGCTTCTAACGACGACCTAAAATAAGTGGTGCGTCTTAGAAATATAGACGTTAACGTACAAAAATGAAATAATTTTTATACACACTTACATTAGAGGAAAAATAACTAGATTAATATTTTGGACTAGATTTGAAGAGATTAGATATACAAGGGCCAAAAGAGTTATTTAGAAATTTATATATATTAATTTGTATTTAGCTTATAGATTAGGGGCCAAAAGTATAAATTAACATTAAAAATGCATGAAAAAGGTTTTGTTAAGTATTGTGACGTGAAGACTCAATTCCTTCATTCTCATTTGTATGTTACGTTGATTCACATTCTGGCCATTTCATACGAAAACTTCAAGCAATGGTTGTTCTTTTGTTTATTTCATTCGAATAGTAAAACAATAGCAAATCATAATTTAGGATCGATATCGAATAATACCTTAGCTTCACATCGAGATACGCGTGACTCAGAGTTGTGATACACGAATATATATATCGACCGAACACGTATACAATAAAGTCAAATATGTCCGCGACTCAACCGAAAAGAACTCGAACCCAAAGGATATCGTTGAGAATCCAAAAACATTTATGTCTTCTGTTTTTGATTTATGAATTGCAAGTAAATGATGTGCTTTTGTTGTCACTGCCCATGATAGTCAAAAGATGAACTTGTTGTCAAGTAACTTTGGTGTCAAACTATGCATCATAATATTCAACTATTGATCTACGCAACATTTGTTGATAGATTTATAGATTTTAAAGAAAAGACAACTCGGCTAAATGAACATGAAAGAATCAACGATAAAACTGCATCAATAGTGATAGGGTGTATGCGCGTTACGGGATTTGCATGTTATCAACCGTGTTTCACATAGTTTTAAGTATATGTGGAAGAATAACGTAAACCTTCGGTGTCAATCTTTGAGATAATAACGTGGCTAAAGAAAGCAACTCTTTATATATATATCATATAGACGTGGAAGTTATAAAAAAAAGATAAACATGGAAGGAAAAGATGTATATATCTAAAAAGAAAGTAGTCAAATTCAACTAAGGTTGGAAATGAAGTGGCGACGTTTTGCACTTACGTAAAATAATTAAAGTGTGGAAATATTTTATAAGATTTTATCCATAAATTTTAAAAGCAGATATTATTGAAGTCTGATATTTTAAAAGTTACGCGATTAAAAGAATTACATGTGAAACACAAAAATATAAACTCTCAATATAAAATAAAAACTTCGACATTCGGAGAACTTTGATATTTTGATAAATAAACGAGGGCTTATAATTTAATAAGCACTAACGCGTCGTATTAACGAATGACGCCTAAAGGCTTAATGTAAATTACGAACAATGCTCGTAAAACGAGAAATTAAAACGACGACAAAAAAAATTAAAAAATATATTTTTATGTCACAACGAGAATATTTATGGTCGATGACGGACATATACTTTGCCAATAAATAATAAAAGACACATTTTTGATACGTTAAAGCAATAACCTTGTCGGTTTACCAAAAATTCAATATTATTAGTAAAATGATCATGACAAATTAAATTTGGGTAATAAATATTGCCCCGAATATTAATAATATTAGAACTTGGTCTAAATGTTTATTTTAAATTTCAGGTTACTACAGTAAATAAATATGGAAGAATAAATATTAAATTATTTTTTTTTATAATTCTGAATAAAATATTATCAATGATCAGAAAAATAATTAAAATACAATTTAATTAAAATTCTCGAGATCTCAGGATTTATGTATAAAAAAGTAAAGAGGAACAAGTAAAGTACTGTAAAAGTCGAGAAGTACGAATAAAAGAATAATTTAATTACCGGAGAAAATATGAGTTCTCACACCCCCTGCTTTCTATAAATAGCCACCGGCTTAAGCCGGTGGTGTTTGTTTTGTTTTTCAACCGAGACCCCAAAGACCACAAGGACAACCCCGACATGCGTCGGGGTCCCTTGGTTTGCTTGCTGCCGAGCCACAAAGCCCACACCGACACCACTTGGTCTCGGTTGTGGTTACACGAGCCACACCGAGAGCTTAGGCTCTCGGTTTGTGTGCGACGGCCGAACCAAACACCCCTTAAACCCATGTTTTAATACCCCATGATTAGATCTAATTAATTAACATGTTTAATTAATAGTTTTAATAAACCCATGATTCGCGTGTTCTTAGATATAATAAATAATTAAAAAGAAAAGGTTTAAGGAATTACCGATTCGTGAATAACAAGGAGATTAATAACACGAACGATCTAACAAGAATTGGATCAACAAATCAACCAAAAACCCCTTCCTTGGTGTTTATATGCGACGGCCAAAAAGGAGACAAGGAGGAGAGCTAGGGTTTTTGTTATTTTCTAATTCTTCTGTAAATGTAAAATATGTTTCCTCCTTTTCTTATTTTTGTTAAAACAAAAGTGGGCTTGGCCCCTTCCTTTTGTCTATGTCGCGGCTATGAGGGGCCCACAAGGGGAAACCCGTTGTTTTTCCGTGTTCTATTTATTTACGTGTTCTCGTGTCGTGTTTACGTGATTTATTTATTAACCGTTCGTGTCGTAAAATGTATTTATACGTGATCGTAATAAATATTACGTAAATACATAATAATAAGTTCGTGATTAATTACGTTCATGATTTCATGTTTGTGATTATAATTATTGTTGATAATAATTATCGTGTCTTAATACGTATTAAATACTTATCGTGTAATAACACGTACATAATACTTGTAATTCCTATTCGTGAAACCTAAACGTGCTATAAAAGGAAAGTTCTAATCATGTACGTACGATCATAAGGGTACTATTCATGGTAAAAGCATGCGGGTTTTACACAATTTCTTGCAAAGGCACTCTTATCACCAATAATTTGCGTTTTGAGAACGTATTTCTGGTAAAAGAACTTGATTACAATTTGTTTAGTGTCTCACAAGTTTGTGATAACAAAAATAAGGTTCTTTTCACTGATACTGAATGCTTGGTGTTAAGCAAAGACTTTAAGATGCCTGATGAAAAGTTTATTGATTATAGAACACCTAGGCATAAGGACATTTATAATGTGAATCTTAATGGAATTAGGATGAATAATAATTTGTCATGTCTATATGCTAAGGCTTCAGTTGATGAAAGTAATCTATGGCACAAAAGGTTAGGGCACATAAAATTTAAGAACATAAACAGACTTGTGAGACATGGTTTAGTTGATGGTTTGCCTGAAAAGGCTTTCCACAATGATCATTCTTGTGTTGCATGTCTTAAAGGCAAACAACACAAAGTCTCATTTATGTCTAAACTTGTGCACTCTAGTTCTAAACCACTTCACTTACTGCATATGGACTTATTTGGTCCAACTAATATAGAAAGTTTAAATGGTAAATCTGTATGTTTTATCCCGAAAATTTATACAATAAATTGGGGTAGGTCACTAATGGAGTTTCCTATCCACGATTCTGTTATTTACTGGAATAATAATAATTTGACTGGACTAATTTAAATATATAGGAATATAGGATGAATCTCCGGATGGGTAAAAATATAAAGTTTTTTTCAATGCTTTCCTTATGTACAACCGCAAAGTAATAAATAATAAAAAAACATTATAATTAGATTAGGTAGATAATTTTCCAGTCATTCATTGAATGATAAATCACTACAAGTGACGGAGATACGCGATTTAAATAACGGAAAATCCAATATTTTAAAATTGTATCTAGAATGACTGGAAAAGTGGAAACAAGGCCAAATACAATTTGATCATTATGAACAAATCAAAAATCCTTGTAGACAAAGCCAATCAGCAGTTCCCAACCATGGGGCGAATGAAATCCGATACATATCAGTTAATAAGAACTCGATTGGTTTCTAAGATCACTTCCAGCTCTGGGCATTTAATTAGTTAGCCCTGGTAAAGCCCCCAGGCGACGTATTTATTTGAAACGAGGACCTCGGTAACGCGACATAAAGACTCCTTCTTTATATTTAATTTTACTTAATTCTTATTGATGAAATTTCATTCTACAGAATAAACCTAAACTAAAAATGAACTAAATTCTAAATAAAACAAAATTTATTGATACTCTATTAAAGATAACTGATGATTTTTCTAGATTTACTTGGACCTTTTTTGGGCTTTGAAAAGTGAAACTGCCACTGTTTTGATTAATTTTATTACCCAGATTGAGAAAAAGACTGGGAATGAGGTTAAAATACTTAGAAGTGATAATGGTGGTGAGTTTAGAAACAAATTGTTAGATGACTTATGTGTCAATAAAGGGATTACTAGGCAGTTTAGCATAGCTAGAACCCCACAACGGAATGGGGTGGCTGAAAGGAAGAATAGAACACTCATAGAAGCAGTTAGGACAATGTTGGTTGATGCTCATTTTCCCATTGCTTTTTGGGCTAAGGCTGTGAATACAGCCTGTTATGTTCAGAATAGGGCAATGATCAATAAAATCCACAATAAGACACCTTATGAGCTATTTTGGAATAGGAAACCTAATATTGGTTTTCTTAAACCATTTGGATGTCATGTAGTGATTTTGGATACTAGTGATGCCTTAGGAAAGTTTAGTGCTAAAGGTGATGAAGGCTATTTTATGGGCTATTCAGTGCAAAGTAAAGGATATAGGATTTACATTAAGAAAGAAAAACGTATACTTGAAAAGGTACATGTTAAGTTTTTAGAGAGTAAACCTAGTGATCCTGAGAGTGGACCAAATTGGTTCTTTGATTTAGAACCTTTATCTAGAACCTTGAATTATATGCCTGTTACTAATCCAGACATTATGAAAGTGGATTCAAATGTTATGGAAGAACCTATTGTTGAGATTGCAGGTAAACAGGTTGACAAGGAAGAAGGATCACATGCAGTCAAATCAGATCCCATACTTGAGTATGTTACCATTCCTATTTGGACTGATGGATTTGTTGTTGTTGCTGCTAGAAAGGAGAAAGATGGTCCATAAGAAAAACCAGTTGATGAAAACATGCATGAATCTTCAAGCGTTTACAAAGGCAATTCTGACGCTGACAGGCCAAATTCAGGCGTTGATAGCTCAGATGTTGACAAGCTAAATTCAGGCGTTGACAACCCTTTTGACCATTTATTTTCTTCCAATGTTTTTGAACAAGGTGAACCTTCCACAGTTCATGAAGAGGTTCATTCTGGTGATGATGAAGGAGAATATGAAGATGATATTAGCAACATGGGGACTGAGATTGAAGACAACACACTTATTGAAGGAGGAATACTTACATCTACTATCAAAAATCATCCTCCTTCTCTAATCATTGGTGATGTGTTGTCTCCTGTTTAAACAATAACGTCTCATCAGAATCAAGGAGGTTTTATTGCCAATATCCACAAGAAGTTTGATATTCCTCTTGTACAGGCATGTTTGTTTTCCTGTTTTCTTTCACAACAGGAACCCAAGAAGATATTTGATGCTCTCAAAGAACAAAGTTGGGTGGAAGCAATGCAGGATGAGCTTCACCAATTTGCTATTCAAGATGTTTGGGAGTTAGTGGAATGTCCCAGATATGTAAGACCTATAGGAACAAGATGGGTTCTTAGAAATAAGAAGGATGAAAGAGGGATTGTGATCAGAAACAAGGCACGTTTGGTTGCTCAAGGCTATACACAATAGGAAGGGATAGACTATGAAGAGGTTTTTGCACCTGTCGCAAGGATTGAAGAAATAAGGATTTTCCTAGCCTATGCTTCTTGCATGGACTTCACAATTTATGAAATGGATGTGAAGAGTGATTTTCTTTATGGCACAATTGCAGAAGAGGTTTATGTAATGCAGCCTCCTGGTTTTGAAGATTCAGAACATCCAGAAAAAGTGTATAGGGTGAAGAAAGCAATGTATGGACTTCATCAAGCCCCAAGAGCATGGTATGGCACATTGTCCACCTATCTGGTGGAAAATGGATTCAAGATGGGCACCATAGATCAGACTTTATTTACCAAGAAGATTGGTAAGGACTTTTTACTTGTTCAGGTCTATGTGGATGATATCATCTTTGGCTCTTCAAGTCCAAAGATGAGTGAAGACTTTTCCAAGCTCATGACAAACAAATTCAAGATGAGTGCAATGGGAGAGATGAACTTCTTTCTAGGTTTACAAGTTCAACATAAAGAAGATGGTATCTTTATCTCTCAAGACAAGTATGTAGCAGAAATCTTGAAGAAGTTTGACTTTCCTCCATATGAAAAACGGGCTAGCACACCCATGGATAGGGAACATCCTTGGGGAAAGATTGGAGATGGAAAAGAGGTGGATGTTAGGCATTATAGGTCAATGATTGGATCATTGATGTATCTTACAGCTTCTAGACCTGACATCATGTTTGCTGTGTGTATATGTACACGCCATCAAGTGACTCCCAAAGAGTGTCATCTTCATGCTGTCAAGAGGATCTTTAGATATCTTAGGTGCTATCCCACCTTGGGATTATGGTATCCAAAGGATTATCCATTAGAGCTTATTGGTTATTCAGACAGTGATTATGGAGGTGACAAGTTTGATAGAAAATCCACAACTGGTGGATGTCAATTTCTTGGGAGTAGGCTGAAATCTTGGCAATGCAAGAAACAAACAGTGGTGGCCAACTCTACAACTGAAGCAGAATATGTTGCTGCAGCCGCTTGTTGTGGATAAGTCTTATGGATTCGGAACCAACTGTTGGATTATGGGTATAATTTTATGCATACCAATATTTTTGTAGACAATAACAGTACATTATGCATTATTAAGAATCATGTACATCATTCTAAAACAAAACACATAGGAATTTGACATCATTTTATAAGAGATTGTTTTGAAAAAGGTTTAATACAACCAGATAGGGTTGACACAGAAGAAAATGTGGTAGATTTATTAACTAAACATTTTGATGCTGGGAGATTTCAATACTTGGTAACAAGTATTGGAATGATCAATATTACCTAAAATGTGTTTTTGGAACTTATTGTAAAATTATGTACAGGATATGCACTGTTATTGGTCTTTGTATAAAATTAGGTTTTCCACTTTATTTATCTAATGCTGACAAAGGTTATTTTGACGCTGATAAGTGTTAAAATGGACGTTGACAGCAACATGTTAGTTTTGTGGTTTTTGATCTAATTATGCAGGCATTATGAGCATTGTACAAATGGATACAGAGTTGCTTATGGATCTTTGGAGCCTACTAGAAGTGTGTTCAAGTTTATGGATGATGGTTGGAATGTTTACATTCCTATCTTGACATAAATTTTTATTGCATATTTTATTTTTGGCAACTTGTATCATAGTTTAAGGGGAGGTTTAGGAAACCTTTAAGACTTTTTAGGTATTCTTATAATACT
Source organism: Glebionis coronaria (assembly GCA_025667525.1). Lineage (NCBI taxonomy): Eukaryota > Viridiplantae > Streptophyta > Magnoliopsida > Asterales > Asteraceae > Glebionis > Glebionis coronaria. The sequence continues at coordinate 180,281 of JANFOE010001358.1, read as the reverse complement.
CTTATCACAATTCTAGATTGTGTCCACTGGTGAGTACGAGTTAGTTTACTAAATCGTGAGGCACTGTAGCATGCAAAGTTGATATACTTTGCATGCTGCCAAGACTTTTTGACCTAGAATTGGATGTGGTCGGTTGGGAGACTTGGGTATGTTTTTATTGGGCTTACCTGGGAAGTTACAAGGGATTTATATGAGATAACTTCATTGTTAAGAACTTTGGTTAGCAAGGGACACTTGACGGCAATTATGTCTATCTTGCTTAAGCAAGTGTGCATGATTGGACAGTGCTTGCCACCCTATAGTGATTTTCAGTCTATAAGTTATCTTCACTAGGATAAATTACTTTGTTAAGGTCCTTTTTCTTTTTAATTATTTTTATTTTTGGACGCTGACACTTTTCTTTCCAAACGCTAATAAGACCAATTTTAACGCTGACATGGCATATTACCTACGTTGACAAGAATATAGCCGTTGGGCGCTGATAAGTTATTTTTTACCGTTGATAAACATTGGGTCCTACCCAATTGTTATTTTTGACGAAAATATGGGCCGTAATTTTAGGAGTTGGTAACTTTTTATTAATGCTTGATATAAGTTTTATATTTTCAAGATTTTCATGATTATATTTTGAATATAACTGCCTCATGTTTTGACCAATCACATATTTTCACCTTCTCCTATATATTTGGCTCATTTCTTTTAAACAGGGTAACTGCTTATTCTTGTCTAACTAAATTTTCTCAAACCTTCATCTTCCATTATTTTTATCACAGCTTTCTTCCATCAATGGTGCCTAAGTTTAAACCTACAGATTTGGAATTGGGGTTCAGGAGTCAACACAACATGGTAGCTTATTTACAAGCTGATAATACTCTGTTTACCCAATATACTCAGATGGTTGAGTATTTGAATGCATCCCCATTAAGGTATGCACTTTCTCATGCTCCTCTTATCCGTGTCACACACATTCAACAGTTTTGGAACACTGTTCGTTCCTTAACAGTTAATGAAGTGACTACATTGACTGCTATTATCCATGGGATTCCATGGGTGATTACTGAAGCTTTGGTTCGCTAAGCTTTGCATCTTAATGATGCAGATGGTATAACCACACTACCCATTGCAGAGCTAGAACAAGGACTCCAAGCTTTGGGATATCCTTTGCCTGAACAAGGCCATTTAAACAAATATTCAAAACAAGAATTTTCCCCGGCTTGGAAGTACTTAATACATGTCATTCTTCAATGTTTGAGTCCCAAATGCATTGCACAAAATGAAATCAACCGATCTATTGGGAGTGCTATTGTGTGTATTGCAACTGGGCAAAAGTATAACTTTTTGAAAATGATTTTTGATGGCATGTGTCATAACAAGGGTAACAAGATGACTCTTGCTTAGCCAAGGTTTTTACAAATGGTGTTTGATTTACAAGAATACTGCAATAGGGATCACAGTGATTTTTATACGATCCCTGTTCAAAAGAAAGCAATTTTTGGGAAGATGAACTCTGAACCTTATAGAGACATTCCCCTCACCCACGCCATGCTTGTTGTTATTAAAGCAGCAAACCCACACCCTCAACCACAACCAGACCCATTGCCTGCACAACCACCATCACCCCAGCAAATGGAAGTTGACCTAGAACAATTCAACACTGACACTTCAAATGTTGGCGTTGACACTCCACATCCAAACGCTGACACCCTTTTACCACAAACCCAAACACCCCTTAACCTTCAACCAGACTCTGAATACACTCCATCTTCTATACCACCAGAGTATAGGTTGATAAAACGCCAAAGGACTACTGGAGTGTTCTCCTCTAGTGGTCCTAGCCATGTAGCAGAGAGAACCACCACTACAAGTGTGGTTAGTGACGTGGGTGGGGCTAGGGCTATTGGTTCAAGCTTAGATGCAGGCTAAGACAGTCCTAACATCATTAAGACCTCATCCATGCCCCATGAATCTACTTTGGGAGGTCAAATTCCCATTCTAGAGGAGGGCAGATTGGAACCTTACACCATTTTGGAATTGATGGCTGTCTACATTTGCTTACAAAAGCAAAATGTAGACCTTGTACAGATTGTCAACACACAAGGCCTTGAACTCAAGCAATTGAGGGAGAGGGTTGTTATTTCGGAAGGTGCTAACACTAGGCGTAGGGAGGAGGAATCTTCCAAAGGGGAGGATGAACAGGTACAATGTGAGTGACAAAGGCTCGGATGAAGGTGCTTCTTTTGGAAATTCACTGGATATAGCTGAAGCCCTTACAGGATTGAAAGAGCAACCAGGTTTAATGCTTCACTGGTTACTCCTACAAAATTGTCTTTTACTGAGATGATGGAGCAGTTCACAAAGTCAAGCGCTGACAAGAACAAATCCAGCATTGATATTCAGGTTTTAGACATTGACAAATCTACAGGTGTAGTTGGTTTATCCCAGTCATCAGCTATCATCAAGGAGGTGTCTACACAGGTACCATCAACTTCTTTACCCACTATTGATGTATTGGATAAAGGTAAAGGGATTATGGTAGAAGCAGAAGTTCCCAAGGATGCAGCCTAAGTACATTTTGATTCCATTTTGGCTGCACAACTTGAGGAAAAGGAGAGGATGAAGGAGACTGCTATTGAGTCACAAATTGTGGCTACTTCTGAAAGTAATAAGGGAGGCAGTAATGATGAGAGTACTGATTCAAGTGTGATGATTATTGAAGATCCGAAAAGGCTTGAATATGGTGATGAGTTGGCTAAGGAATAGCAAGAATGTACTTTACATGGGAGAATAAGACTATGGAGAATCCAGACATGACCATTTCAGATCAAATTTGGGGTTTGGAGATTCTGCTAAGAGTTCAAAGAGATTGCAAGGTAATTTTGAAGTATAAGGCTAGCAAGGTTCTTTCACAGACTAATAAGGATAGAAGGGAGCTCTACTATATGCTTCTCATATGTCATCAAGGGGGTTGGACTTTCAAGAAATTGCAGGATTTTTCCTTTGATGAATTGGAGTGTTGTGCTTATCCCATATGGGCACGTGTTTAAGAGGAGAATACTATCAAACTTCTTTCTGATGAAAGAAAGGAAGAACTTGAAGAAGAGATGCAGATCCAAAAGGCTTCAATGCACCAAGGCCAATGAAGAAGGGACTTCCTACTGAATTCCCAGCTTTGGATAGAGTGAATCCTAGTGAAGTAGTTATTAGAATGAGTATTAAGCTCTCATCTTTGGAAGCTTCACATATTGCAGAGGTATTACCTTTTGATTCCAGAAAACCTATAGTTCACTGTGAAGAAGATGCAAGTGGGTTTTGGATGATTGGCAGATATGGAAAGAAGGTACATACTTTTACTACTCTTATCTCTTTGTTTGCAAGCCTGGATAGAGAAGACTTGGTAGATCTTTGGGGATTGATGAAGAACAAGTATGAGGCTAAAGCACCTACTTCAGTCAATGGAATAAAGATTTGGTCCACATTCAAGAGAATGTGTGAGCCAAATGATGCAGATCGAATATGGTTGGATCTGGATGATATTAGTGGACTTCAATAGCGTCTACATTCAGCAACTGGTGTTTACCATTTGAGTACTAAAAAGTTTTCAAAATATCTTCTTGTGGATGTTGAATATCCCATGTCCAAGGAAGTTTTGAAGAAAATGGTGTCAACACAGCTGGAAATGGATTATACAAGTGACGTTGGCAAAGATTTAATTAGGTTTATTTATTCCCTAATTAACAAGTGATTTGTATTTGTAAGAATCCTCCTTGTACTTAGTTTTTATTCAGAAACTTGATTACTAGAGTAGATATCAAGTTTAGGGGAGGATTGTTGGGAATAAAATGATCCAAGACACTTAGACGCTGACAAGAGCTGATTGGACGTTGATAAGAAGAAATCAAGCGTCGACAGATCAAGCGTTAACAAGAAGAAATCAAGCGCTGATGAGAAGAAGTCCAAGCACTGATAGAATACTTAGTCTACACGTTTTGTATTTCAAGTAAAGATATGTTCGACATTGTATTTTCTATATTTATCTTTACCTAAAATAGCTGATAGGTAGACTCTTGTGCAAGGCTCCTTAATCTATAAAAGGAGGCCTTTAGGTTTTAGTTTAATATACGTTTTACACTTTCATGTACGCAAGTTCGATCATCAATCAAAGTGAAAGTTTGGTTTATTCTGTTTTGTGTGTTCTTGTTCTAAGTATTAATTCTGCATAATACTTAGATTGTTTCATAACACAAATGTTTCTCTAAGTGTTAATCTTGATTCAATCTCGTTAACACAAATCTAATCGATCTAAGTTTGGGATCAACAGAAAAGACGGTGTTCCATACCAGTCAGGGTGTGTATTGTTATACAAAAATGTCGTTCGGACTCAAGAATGCAGGCGCGACAAATCAACGACTTGTTGATAAGGCGTTCGACACACATATTGGCCGTAACCTAGAAGTCTATGTCGATGAATTAGTTATAAAGAGCCACACGGAGGACGAGCTCCTCCGTGATGTCCAGGAGACATTCGATACCTTGAGAAAGATTAACATGAAGTTGAATCCCAAAAAAATCACATTTGGGGCAACCAAAGGAATGTTCTTAGGATACATGATAGACCCAAACGGCATCAAGTCATGCCGTGAGAAAACTGAGGCCGTGATACAGTTACCATCTCCTACGACACTGAAGGAGGTACAATCACTTAATGGAAAGTTAGCCGGGCTTAACAGGTTCCTCTAGAAGTCCACAGAGAAGTCATTTCCATTATTCAAAACACTCAAGAAGTGCTTATGGAAAGGGGATTTCCGCTGGATAAGAGAGGCGGAGGAGGCATTTGGGCAGCTCAAGCAGCGCCTGGCGGCCCTTCCGATGCTTGTCGCCCCACGAACTAAGGAGGAGCTAATCATGTACCTATCTGTTACGCACGGAGCAATAAGTGTCGTCCTGATGACTGACCGGGACGCAGTTAAAACTCAAGTTTACTTTATAAGTATAACATTATAGGGACCGGAATTGAATTATTCCTCGATGGAGAAGCTGGTCCTATCATTGGTCTTTGCCGCAAAAAGGTTGCGTCGATATTTTTAGGCGCACCCAATTGTGGTCATCACGGACCAACCAATAAAACAGGTTATCTCTAGACCAGACGTGGCAGGAAGACTACAGAAGTAGATCGTCCTGCTTAGAGAATATAATATCTCTTATAGACCAAGAACAGCCGTCAAAGGTCAAATCTTAGCAGACTTCATTATTAAGAAACCCGAGGAGGACACGCCAATGGCCTCGAAGGAAGAAATTCCAAAAGAACTGTGGGTCCTATTCACCGATGGATCTTCCTGCACGGAGGGGTCCGAAGCAGGCCTCATACTCACAAATTCGAAGGGAATGGAATTCACTTATGCCTTGCGTTTTGAATTCACAACCACAAACAATGAGGCAGAGTATGAAGCATTGATAGCGGGTTTAAAAATCACGACCTAAATGGGAGTGCGTAACCTTGAGGCTTATGTGGATTCGCGGCTTGTCGCAAATCATATTCTTGTGGAATATGAGGCCAAAGAGGACAACATGATCCAGTATTTGGAAAAGATTAAGTCGCTCATTGCTGGCTTTGGGAAGTTCTCTATAAAGCAGGTACCAAGGGGCGAGAACAAAAAGGCAGACGCTCTTAGCAAAGTCGCATCCACGAGTTTCGCCCATCTATCCAAGCAGGTGTTGGTGGAAATAATCAAGGATAAATCCATCACAGGGGATGAGGTATCAGCAATAGTCGATGAGGAGGGACCTATGTGGATGACCCCAATCGTTAGTTACCTAACGAACGAGACTCTTCCTGATGATGCGACAAAAGCACGCCGAATCCGTAGGAAGTTGCACCAGTTTGAATTGCGTGATGGTATCGTATATAAGCGCTCATTCTTGCAGCCATGGTTGCGATGCGTCGGACCATGAAAAGCTAGCTATGTGATTAGCGAGATTCACGAAGGGCCGTGTGGCATGCACGCTGGCCCTAGGTCAGTGGTGGCGAGAGCTTTACGCACAGGGTATTACTGGCCAAGCATGCATCAAGATGCACGCAACTTAATCCTCAAATGCAGTGATTGTCAGGTACATAGGCCAGTGTCGCGCCATCTACAGCAACAGCTAACACCTATCACGGGCCCATGGCCATTTTATAAATGGGGTATCGACATAGCCGGACCTTTTCCTGTGGCAGCTGGAGGCGTTAAGTTCTTGATCATAGCCATGGACTACTTTACTCGCTGGATAGAAGCCAAGGCGGTCGCTACAATCACGGGCAAACAGGTAAAAAAGTTTGTTTGGGAAAACATAGTATGTCGTTTTGGTTTGCCATGTGAGATTATCTTGGATAAGGGGAAATAATTTGCGGATAATCCATTCAAGGATTGGTGCGCAGCGCTGAACATAAAACGGCGCTTCGCATCAGTCAAACATCCGCAAACCAATGGTTTGGTAGAACGGGCAAATAGGAGCCTAGGGGAAGGAATAAAAGCGCGCTTAGACGAGAGAAGCGCCAAGTGGGTAGACGAGCTACCACATGTTTTATGGGCGCATAGAACGATGATCGAAACGGCTAATGGGGATACTCCATTCGCATTAGCCTATGGAACAGAGGCAGTCATACCTACAGAGATTGGAATGCCAACCATCCGTACTTCGAAGGTTAATGTCGTTACGAACGACGAGGAACTCAGGGTCAATTTAGACTTGTTAGAAGAAAAAAGGGAGATAGCAGCCATCAATGAAGCTAAAGCTAAGGCGCGGATGAAAGCCTATTACGACTAAAAAGTTAAGGGCGTTTCCTTCCGACCGGTGGATTTTGTCTATCGAGCAAACGAGGCAAGTCACGGGGAGAACACTAGGAAATTAGGCCCAAAATGGGAGGGACCGTATGAAGTCACGAAAGATTTGGGGCTAGGAGCGTACAAGTTACGTGACATGGATGGTCGTGATTTGCACCGTACATGGAACATGTGCAATCTCAAGAAGTGTTATCTCTAAAAAGGCTATGGCCTCTGCATGGACATCTAGCTATAGACAGCTCCAATAAAGATCCATGAATTTTTTGTCATTTATATTTTTCTAGGTCTCATTGGTCTTAGGATTTAATCATTCTATCAAAAAAAATGTAACCGTGATAATAAAACGCCGTGGTGCCTAGCTAGCTCCACGGCTTGTTCTTGTGCAAACTATATTTCTTTTACACTTAGGATTATTTTTTGCTTGTATACTTAGTATTATTTCTCATTTTTATGCATTCATCAGTCGTACATGTACTATATATTTCCATGCGGAGCAAGAGGATTAAGTGAACCTAATAATTCAACTTGGCGCATAAGATGGATGCAACCCCTGCGTCCACGGATCATGCATCCTTACTAGACACCTTATTCGCAAGACTTTGCAATAAGCTTACACATACCACCCTTACAAAGGCCGGACATGGTAAAGCCACACTGTGCACGTCTAGTGATTTATAGACTTGTTTTTACATATGTTGTGATACGTCACGCGTAGATATACATAGATATATTTCACAAGCAAGTTTCAAATCAAATACTCAAAAGCACCGTGGACAACCACGGCCGAATAAGTCATTATTACAATAATGTTTCTAAGTACGAATGCCGCAGACATCTGCGGACGACAGTTACAAAGTAAGAGATAATGTTTGTTACAGACAAATACAAACAATGGGGGAGCATAGATTCCCCAAGCTCTTTCCTTTGTTGTGTTAGGGACTCAAGTGAAGATCCTTCCGGGGTGGCACTGCTCTCTACTAACACGGTTGTACCATGCCTGGTCGGGGCTGTCACGGGCACTCCATCAGACCTTGGTAGATGGGCGGATCCTGCAGTAGGGGTGCGGCATATAATGAGACTCCCTTTCTTCCCTAGGGCGTGATCCACATTGGCCTTGATGGCCTCCCCCAAACTTTTCTCTCCCTTAGGGGCCCATGGGTTCTCGGGGGGAGGGTTATCCGCATAGACTGGGACCGTGAGTTGTGACTTGAAGTCCGCCTCCACACATAAATGCTCCATGACCATGTCAACATGCGCGTCCTTCAGAGCCTCGATCTTGTCTAGCAAGGGATACTCAATTGGTCTAAGGCTGTCATGGACGCATTCATCTTATTTTCAGCATCTAGGTTATGATAGACGTGACCCTTGACATCTTTGCCTTGGCCTACCCATTCCGCCCCAGCTAAGTGACCTTCATGCCTGCCGCGATCAATCTCATCAGGCACTACATTGGCAAACGACTAGGACAATTCAGGGGAGTCCGCGATCTTGTTCACGGCCAACCTCAAACCAGATCCTATCATCCATCTGCGACCTGCAATCACTGTAAGCATATGGGGATATAACTCGTCGTCAAAATCAATGGCCATCGCTTCCAAGCGAGTGTCAATCTCCCCCAAACGTCTTTCCACGACCTTCTCATGGTCAACCATGTAGTCGACAAAAGTTGCGGCCAGCTGCTCCTCTCCTTTTGTTTGTAGGCGCAAGTTGTCGCATTCATGGGAGATGGTGGCCACATCATTTGTCAGGGATTGAGTAGTTGCCTCGGCGGTCGCTGCATGTTGGTATAATGATTAATTATTATTCTGCAACATTCGAACATATACATAGAGAAAAGATATAAGACAATGTTGCATATGATTGGGTGTACCTTGTCACGTAGAGATTGGGCCTCGGCCTCCAGCTCAGCAATTCGGTCTTCACGGGTGGCGGCATGGTTCGCCTGCTCCTTTATGGTCGCCTCGGCCACGGACAAATCAGCTCCTATGGAGGATATAGTTTGCTCATGTTCTTCAATTATCTTTACCCTGTTATATTATAAACTTGTTACAATTTATCTAAGTTTTTACTAAGCAATGGGAAAGTATGGTGGTATAACACTTACGTTGGTGTTATTATCAGCTCAGTGATGGTAGGAGCTACGGTGCTAACTGGGGTGGCCTTCAACACAATCTTGTCCACTTGCCCTTCTGTTATGGTGGGAAGAGGCATTGGGTTGTCCGTGGGCGCAGTTGTACTGCTACCCTCTTGGTAGTGGGGGTGGTTCTTCCGCAGCCTCTTGGCAGGGGCGCTGGACATACCCGCTTCAATCTCCATCACCTTCGCCACCTTCCTTTTAGTCTTACGCCTTTTGGGGGCGGGCTTCGGCTGCGTCGTGGTGTCTGTGTTTTTCGCCACCTCTTCTTCACCTTCGGACTCAAACATCCGGTTTACTTCCTCTGAGAGTTGTTCTAAGTCTTCTTCCTGATTCTCTGAATGGGGAGTGGTGGTATTCTTAGCCATGGCATCGCCACCTTCCAATAAGGGTTGTTCGCCATCTTCATTGGAAAAGTCCAACGGCGACTTCGCTATCTCTGTCTCGTCCACGTCGGAATGGGGCTCTTGCACTACTTCTAGCGGGACAATTAAGTTTTGGGAGGCGACCAGCAGGGGTGGCTCGTCTTGGCGTAATGGTCTTGTTCCTTCGACGACCTTAGACGAATCTCCTTGACGTAGCAAGCCAAACAACCTCATCTTTGTGGATATGTGCAAATAAGTTAATGACATGTAAAATATGTTCTACATATATTTCAAAAATAATAACATATCAGAATACACCCACCCTTTCCATGGTTGTCCAAAAAGACGGGATATATGTCCGCCCTGCCGTAATAGTTACGGCTGACACCTACCAAACACAAAAAGTTCTCCGGCAGGTCCTTGTGGAAATATGTGTGGTGGGTATCTAAGGTTCTGACGTCCCTACTACTGTATGTGTTTTTTGGGGCGGATAATCTACCTGGACCGCGGTTTTTAGAACGAAGGGGGTGGGGAAAACCTTTGCATCTACAAAGAATTATCGGTCATACCAGCTCTTAAGAGAATCTAAGGCTTTGATATAGCACATAGGTGTGTTACCCGACGTTTTCTAAACGACAACCAGTCGTTGATCATTTGTGGCACGTAGAAAACTCTAAATAAAGTTACGGTGGGGGCTACGTCACATGTATGGCACGTGATCTCAAATTGATTGATCTTACAGGCCCCTATACAATGTAGTTGGGTTATATGGAAATCATAGTATGTAAGGAATTCTACCAGGAACCTAGACAAAGGAATGTGGTAGTTGGCTGAGTCGAATAAGCGCATGTATACACCTATTTTCCCAGCCGGGGCATCCGTGATAGCTTCATCATCACCTGGATAGGTGGGATGTACACTTTCAGGAATATAGTAATCAGAGCAGAACTCAATGAATTTCTCAGGAGGAAGTACATTGAGTACGGTCGTGATGGTGGGATTGTCTTTCACCATGATTTATAAAACTATCAAGAAAGGCGTGATAATCTAACCTGGAAATACGGATATCCGTGGAATGAATGAAGAAGGAGTGAAAAGAGATTACAAAAATGGTGGAAAGAAGTATAAATTGTGTGTGTGCACAGTCACACGCACAGGTATTTATAGTATTGCCCTGGTTTACAAGGATGGTGGGATGATTGCCACGTGTAATCCACTACGCCATCTAACGGATAGGATTTATAATGTAGTTGAAATGTCAGAGGGGCCCACGGGTCACCTCCTACTAAGTTTTTTATGTGGTTCGATAGTGGAGCCCGCTTTTTGCACTTTTTCAGATAATCATGCGACCAAACCTTGACTATCATTAATGCGTTTATTAATGTTGTCCCGGTCAAACACGTTCTCTGTTCTACGGTTGTTTCTTATATGACGGAGACAGGGGCATTTATTAGTCTAGAGGTTATGCCTACGGCTCTAACCACTAGACTAGGGGACATGATGACGTATAGTCCCTATCCGGGTCATGAACCCGGCCCACGGGTACTACCCGTATCCGGCCCATCACGGATGGGTTGGATTAATGTCATTTGAGACTATGGGTTTTCGGATGAACGTGGGCCGCAAGAGTCATGTGCAGCCCACGGCCTAGTGTGGCCGGAACAGGATTGAACAGAATCACAACTCAATTGGGATTGTGATTCATCCTAAGAGAGAGGATATACACTAACCATAATTAGAAGATAACAATCAACTAATTATGGTCATTATCCTTTACTTGGGGCCAAAGCTTTGGTAGAAGCCCACTAGGGTTTTACCACCTATATAATGAACCCCCAAGGGTTCCACAAAGGCATCACATTCTTACTCTCGCAATCCTACGCATTATCAACCTAAACCGATTACTTACTCTCACTTTTGAGTCTAATCGTGGGATACATTCCCACGGTAAGCCTAACAGCGTGTTTCTTTAGTGTGTAGGATCTCAAACCGAAAGTTCACTTGGTGCAAGAGCCGAAGCCCAGACACCCGAATTAATCCTAATTAGGATCAAGCTAGGATCATCCCACTTTTGTATCAACAGCATGCAAGTTGACATGGCTATTTGTTGCATGCACCTTAATATCTCGTTTTTAGTATTGTTTCGTCTCGGTATCTAATCGAATTGATATAACTTTTCAAGTTTGACTTTATTGTTTTTGGTTATAAAATCTTTTTTGGAATCTAAGCTACTTGGCACAAATCATGTAAAAAGGTAAACATAGCTATTATACTATGTATGCGTACTATCTAAAACACTTTGCACTTACCACATTTAAATGCTCAAAATACAAAATCGTAAAATACAAATTTATCCTACAAAGTAAAATTACAAGACTTAAATTGTAAATCTAAAATCAGATTTTAGATCAAAGTAAATCTAATTTTACTTAAACAAAGAATTCAAAATTCACTTTATACTAAAAATCAATCAAAAGCAATCTAGTAAGGGCCCAAAATCAACACAGCCCAATCAATCTAAACTACAAATGGATCCTTATAGAAATATAAAGCCCAGTTATACTTAATAGGAAGATAACTAACCAGGATTGAATATGTAACAGGCAATACAAGTCAGGGATCTAATGTGTGCATTACTGAAATTTAACCATTAAAACTAACCTCTTAGGACTGTAACTGTAATGACATATAACAACATCAGGGTCCTAACATGGACAATTAACAAAATTTTGCAAGATGTTATAAATCGATACAGTGATTCGTTTCTAAGTATGTAAAAGACCATTTTACCTATTTTACTACTCTTATCAATCACTTAGACGTACCTTCTAAAATCAGTATTTATCAAAATTATTTAGACCAAAAGATTAACTATACTTGTTATACAAAATATCTTATCAAATTCACTTAGCTAAGATATAACACTAATACTCAATACAACAGATCAACGTCCACAGCAAGTTCTATTCGAACAATAAAACCACCTAAGAGATCAGATAATAGCAGAAATCTAATAGCAAAAATTACAAAATCAATTCAACCAAATTTACACTACAACTAATGACTATTGATTACACTAGCAAACTTGCATAAATGTAAATGACGATAACCTGCACATCCGAAGATCAAGTCCTTTGACGACGAAGGTTCAGCATTGTGCTGCCTTATAACTGGTACCGAAAACGAAGCTACGCCTAGAAACTAGAACTGAAACAAATGCCTGCTACCACCATACATCAAATCCAAAACCTTCATAAACACATAGTAATCCTGCAAAACAACTTATCCAGACAAAGAGCTCTCGACTACGACAAATCCAATTACTCTGAACTATGTATCATACTGATTATTCACTGCTACATATCATCTGAATCACTTGCTTGAGAAAATTATCCTAGCTCAAAGGAACAGTAAATGAAAGTTCAAAGTTTTGATGAATACAAATGCGAATAACAGTTTTATCTTCTTATCAACTGAATAAAGGATATTAAACTAGCAAAATTAAGGAGAATAGAAATTTGATTTATTAATGACAGGATTTGATAGTTACAACTGAATTAACAAAATGAAAAACAGATTTAACAGATTTTTTTTTAATTCTGAATAGACCAAACGAATAACTTTTGTAAAGCTTTAAGATCTAAAATCAATTACTCAATTAGGACTCAATTCACTCTCTTTAACAGTTCTGAAACTTTTAAAACAGAATCACAAAATTTGAATTTAATCATTCACTAACTGAAATCAAACTGAAAAACTAACAAGTTCAAATAATTTTAAATCCACAGAATCAAATCACTAGCTTTATAACAGCGTATGATCACAACTCTATTTGAAACTTACTAATAGAATAAAACTGACTATCTTATCAGACTAACAAACTAGAACATGCTTTAGAAAACAAGTAAAGAAGATTAGTGATGAAAATAGAAGAACTTCATTAATGGAAGAATATAGATTTCGGTTACAAAACTAACAAACTTGGTTACAAAAGTTTAACAAGAAAATTAAAAGGAGATTAAACTAACTAACTAATTTCTAGACTAACTATGTGTTAATCTACTCCTAGCTAACCGCTTGAAAATGAAGAAGTCTTCTTGTATTTATAGACGACTGGGAGGAGAGGTGTGACGTGTTGCCTCCAGCAACCTTCTTCCACGTGTAAAATACGAGGTTTATTAATTAGGGTTCTTCACATCCCCAGATTTGGGGTTTCTTCGTTCTTGGCTCTTGATCAAATTAACTATCATCTTCTTGTAGAGGAGAAAAAGAGGATCATTTTTGCTGTTTTGATCTTCGCTTGAAACCTTGTGTAGCTTCCTTGAATCTGACTTGAAGGTTTTTGGTGAAGGAAAAAGTGAAAAATGATAAACCGACTGTTTCCTTTTCCTTTTCTCTCTCTTTGATTGTAGAAGAAGACGTGTGTTTTAACTTGCTGACTTGGTTTGACCAAGTTAAATGAAAGTAAATAAACTTTTCATTTGTTTTGTTTTTTGGTCCTTTCACTTCCATCTTTTAACAAATGTGATAATAAATTTTTAGCACATTTCTTTTTCATCCTTTGTTTTTAATGAAAGTTACAACTTAAGTCATCCTTCTTTGTAATTTTGGCAAGTAAGGTCCTTGAAGGCTTGATTTGTCTTTTTCTTCGTCTTTTATCATATAAATCCCTTGAAAATGTGTATTTGCTCCAAAATGCATCTTGTTTACCTGAAAATACAAAAACACAAATACCCACGTAATTCTGATATTTTACAGTTAAATAATATGTATTTGGCTGTGTTTTAAGTGGTTTTTGGATCATAATTGATGAGTGTTTTCACACTTATCAACTCCCCTCCACTTGATCATTGCCATGACCTCATGCAATGCCACATTTTAAAGCACCAATTTACACTTCTCTCATAATTAATCCACCTTGGCCCATATGAAATGCTTTTACACTACTCTACACTATATGATGCATGATTTTGATTTTATACAATGCAATGCAAAGGAAAGCAATTCTATTTATATTTTTGGATTTTCTTAAAATAGTTTTGATGGAAATAACTCATAAAGAAATCACAGACTTTAATTAGGGCTTTGTTACCATGAACACTTATCATCCTCAAGTTTCACTTTTCCCATACCAAGCTTAAAAACAAGATCATCGTTATCCATAAGTGAAAGTGCATCGACTTATTCATAAAAATTAATTGTGTTACCATTATACCCCCACTTATTATGCCTCTAAGACCGGTTATTATTTGAGCAAATTTCTTTTGAGCAAATTTGTCATTATTTAAAGCGTGAAATATAACAAACGTAAAATCTTAAAATAAGGAAGCACGGTTTTAATCCTAAGTAACCATCTTATCCATTACTCGAAAAACCGCCCACAATTAATATAAGTCCGACTCAAAATTAAGTCATTCGCCTTATGTGTAAGATCTTTATGTCATGCATTAATAAGTAGCTACACACTCTTTAAGGAAAGAAAACAAAACTCACGCAATAATTTATATCCTCCGCCTTTTGAGACTTTGGATCTTCAATCCCGCAACCTGTCAAGGTAATATTGGATTGGAGAAACTATTAAATCCCCGCAACCCTTGTGAGAGTAATATTGGAATTCAATAGCTACTATAATTAACACTTCACTGTTTCTCTTGGGAGTCTTGTATAATTATTTTTTCTTCTTTTTCTTTTTCTCTTTTTGTTTCTAGCCGCTCATTTTTTTTCATAAGTCGCTCTTATTTTTCTTTATTCCTCACAAAGAAAGTTGAAAAGAATAAAAGGAAAAACACCCGCTAAGTATTAAGCATGACATAAGTCTAGTACACATAAAACGTTCTAACTTAGAATCTTAAGACGTACACCACGAATGATTAGTTAAAAATGCATAAGAGACTACAAACCAATTAAAATCGTTCTTGATTATTTATTAACATATATACATGCGTTGACAAGAAAGTAAAGGTTACGAAAGGGGATATAAAAGCCACAATTAATTTATATGAAGTTTATCTAGCCCTTAACACTTACTTCAAACTCTATCATCTCTTGTTCTCCACAATTTAAAATCTCAAATAATGAGACTAGTGGATGTTTAGCCTAATACACCAATGAAGGTCTACATGGTTAAGGATACTAGCTAGAGAATACTTAGATAAGCAAACTTGGGTTGAGTCAAAGTATCCATGGCGGGCCTAATATGTCAAAGAAGTCTAAACTTGTTAAACCATATCCTTTATTATATATTTTTCCTTTTTATATATTTTGATGAAAAATAAAAGAAGAAATATATACAATGCAAATGTGTTATGCAAATGAAAAATGATTAATGCAAAAGTTATGAATGCATATTTTTGGTGGCCAAAGTAGATCAAAAATTTTAAAAATGTTTGAAAAATTAATTTCCAAGTTATCATGTGTAACACCCCCAAGTTGGTCAAATGCAGCGGAATAGTAATTGGGGTGTTACTTTGGTGGATCGATAGCAAATAGTATACGGAGCATGATCATAAAATATCATTTAAACATATTACATGAATCAAATGTGCAGATTTAATAAATTGTCTGAAAATCAACATTTATTAATATTTGTAGAAATATCCCAGCCCGATGGTAAATATGATGCTTCCTATGATGCTGGAATCCAATGCACATGAACCTGCTTATTTTCCTGAGAAAAATATATAAAATAAAATGTGGGGGTCAACACGAGGTTGGTGAATTCATAGAGTTTAATTTAAAAAGTATAAGTATTGTTATGTCAAACACCACGATCATAGCAGGACAATCACAGCCCAATATTATAGTAGTTCCTACTGCCCTGTAATAGAAGCTAGACAAAAGATGCTCAGTACGCCCATTTGGATTTGTCCTAATGTTGTTCCCTCAGTCCGACAATGATATAAACCTGTTGCTTGGCCTAAGCGTTTCATGATAGCAAGCCACGCAGGCCGGGTGTTGTCAATACCCGAATAGATCTATTCATACATTTCGCGCTACACTATTAACTATTACAGTACACGGGTATGGGGCAAACAATAGGCAATAAGTTGTCGTTGTCTGTAAGTGTTTGCATAAACAATAATTAAGTATGTTTAAAAGATGGGGCCATGAACTCACCTCAATAATGGAGCAGTAGTAATAAGTCACTGAGTATGCTGGCACAGTATGATCACGAAGCAGTAGAATTACCTAAGTAATTTATGTGTGTCTCAGTATATGCACAAATAAAATGCACATATGATGCAGTTGATGAAAATGCATGATCACAGATTTAATAAATTGTTATCGTTTTAAGTGTTAAACTTATAATAAGTTATCGTAACATGTACACCTTTAATTTAATAAAGTGTAGTTTACCTTGGTTGAATGGTAACAGTTTAAATGAATTAAATAAAACTATTTAATTAAGACTTATAAATATAATGTTTCATAAAAATCTTACAAGTTTCCGTTATGGTAATAATAATATACGTTGTATATAATCCCCAAGTATGTGCTTGAGTTTATTAAATAAATCGATGCTTTTGATAATTGTGAAAGTTTTAGTGTTTTAGTAATAATGTAGTCGTTCAATCGGGATATATTTAGAAATACTAAATATTTTGTTGTCGGGCCAGTTTATTTATTTAGGTTATTTAATGGGTCAAATATCATAAATATATTATATTTTTATTATAATAATAATTAATTAAATAAATTAAATATTTAATATAAAAGTGTTTTTAAAAAGTACAACATGTCCCATTTAAGGAAACAAGACATGTTGTTGTTGGGGAAACATGAGACAAAGATGTTTGTGTAGGGGAAACATGGAACAAGTGAAATGAGCTTAACAGAATACGTATTTTCTATCCAATGACAACAGTGGCAAGTTTAAACCTACGGTGGAAAATCTAAACTAACGGTGGAAAGGTCTATGTGGTTCTTTGTTTTCATCAGCTTTTTATAGTGTGCGAGACAGATTTTCATAGGGTCGTAACTTATTCGTTATAGATCCGTTTTAAATGTTCTTGATGTCAATGGAAAGATAGCAAGGAGATATACAATATCCTAGTTGGTGTCGGATTCTGGTTCTGACTCTAACTCGCTCAAAAACACAGCCAAAGTCGGCTAGTCAGCCAACATGCAAATGCTGTCAGCTTTACATACAAGTGCTGACAGCTTTTAGTGTGTAAACGCAGATTTTCAAACTTAATTTCCCGGTTCGTTATAGCTCCGTATTAGGTGATTCAAGAGGCTACGGAAAGCTGGCTAGGTGTTCTACGAAATGCCCCCCATAACCTGATTTTTACACGGGGTCCTACTAGGTCTAAACAGGGTCTAAAGTAGGCTGGTCGGGATGGTTTTACACATAAAATATCGCTCATGTTTTGTTCATTTAGCATAACTAACGTGACCGTTTTTGTTCAAATTTGGCAAAGTTACTATTTAATGGATAACTTAAGACCTAGTACATTCGTTTTTAGCCCAACTCGTATTTTTAGTGTGTGTTTCCCTATGGCGCGTTCTAACATCAGAAGGTTGTGCTAACTTGTAAGACTAATTTTCTTTGTTTCAAATTTCATTGCAAGCACTATTACTACAAGGGAATGAATGCATGTATTCATTTGACGAGGAAAGAAATTAAGAGAACAAAGATTTGGGAACTCACAATTGTTTGGAGGCGACGTGATAACAATGAAAGGACAACCATGCTCCAAATGCTGAACCGATATGCGAATGGCTAACGAACCATAAGACTGTAGCTATTCAATTCGTTGCACTCTCTTGACCATGTGGTGATTACCAACGGGAAAGAATCATGGGTGTTCGTTTGTTTGTGGACAAACCAAAACCAAATCGGGGGGGTTGTGTAGCTTCTGGGAACAACAAAAGAAGAGTAGGAAGATTTGTATGTGTACATGACACATATATGAGTAGTGGAAATGAGAAACATGAAGGTGTTTCCATGGTTTATGTAGTCACGAGAGAAAGAGATATAGTAGTGAGATTGGAGTTTGTGGAGTGTGTTTATACAGCCGAGAGGGAGAGTGAGAGAGATAGGTTGAATGGTTTGGTTTTGTACACGTAAAGAGAAAGAGATACCAAATGAAATGAAATCTTGGTTTAGATTGTGATGGTACTTCCTAGATCATGTATAAGTACTAGTTAGATTTGGTTGGTGTTTTGAAACGTTGGAGGATTTTCAAACCATGAGTTTTATAACATGTGGGTAAAGGATGACTACCAAATATCTAGTGAAGGTATATAGGTATTAAGTTAGGAGAAGAAAATGTAAGGGTTTGTATACTTATAGAACAAAACGTGGGATAGTATGTTCAAAAAAGAAAAGTGTAGCTTTTATTGTATTCCTATTATAAGTATATACTAAGTATGCGGTATTTTTGTAGCTACTTATTATCATGTGTAGGATAAGAGGGTATTTCATTAGATAGGATTTTAAAAGGTCTAGGTGTTCTAAAATATTTTATTGAGTCAAGTCTATTGTACTAAAAAAATTTATTGTATACAGTTTTAATGTGTGATATTTTGGATCATCATCACTAGTTATAATAAATATAATTAGTAATTATTTATGCACATAAAATGTGTCTAAAATAAATAAATAAAATAAGTCCATGGTTAACACGTCAAGTTTTTAATAAAAATAAGTAAATATATAATATTTACTACATTATGATTTCGTTTGTAACGGTCGTTGATAAAAATATTACAGGATGAACGATATTAATAATGAAACCGGTGACGTGTTAAAAGCCCAAAATTTGGGGTTTTACAGCACTTACCCTTTATTTTAGCTTTGTCCTCAAAGCTTAAGATGAAGTTACTCGTCCAGGGAATAAGTGAGGACACTTTTTATTGAACGTGTAATCTTGTGAACTCAAGTTTAGACTCATAGGTGATATTTAAAATGTAGTTATTGATCCCATGCCTCCGAGGAGTAAATTTTTATGCACTAGGTAAATTGTCTTTTATGTTTTGATAATTTATACATTTGATCCTTCTACTGTTGTAATGTGGCCCTTAGGGCACGAATATTTTCCAACAACATAACCTAGGGCTTAACTTTAGTTTCAAAAGTGGCAAAATCAACCCCTAGGGTTTTTTAATCCGTGTTAAATCAAATAGGGCTTCTTTTAAGTTCATTGAAATCCATGTTTATTCCTTAGAGTTTTGTCTTGTTATCCTAGGGCTTATAATATGTTTGACAAATGGCAAAATAAGTCCCTGATAGTTTACAAGGTTGGATAAAATAGTAAACGCTTGTTTTAAGTCTTGGCTCTATTAAGTGTGTTTCATTGGCCTTATCGGGCCTCAGTGCGCATAGATAAGGCTTCTTAATGTTTTAATAGTTCTGCAAGATATTTTTAAGTCTATTAAGCTTCAAAGAGCTTATCTGCTGTTGGGTTAAAATAAACCGAGAATCAATAGCACAATGCTATGATCTAAGAGAGACGAACGGGAATCTTTATAAAGATTTAATGATGATGAGGTATTTTGGACGAACCGTGAGTCAAAAGGAATACGTTCCATAGCTGGAAAAATAATATCGATAACGAGTCACGTCGAATATATTCAAGCCCACTTGTTTATAAATTTTTATTTACATCGACAAGCGTCCTTATCCATGTAAAGTAATAATTCATAACTTCATGGTTTGGTGCCCTATGGTTTCTTTATTCAAACGAAAAAGCGTCCTAATTCGTTTCAATAAGGATTTCATAGCCCAACCTACTTAAATATTCTCGGCAAGGCTTACCATTAAAACGAATATAATATCTAAGAAAATAGGTATTACTAAGAGAGTTTACAGTCAGTTTATTTATAACTTTCGTCTTCAGACGTCCCATAACATCTTAATACGAAACTATAAATAAACTTCTGGTCCGGTGGCTTATGATCAAGAGACTTACGTTCCATATTTAAACGTCATCTAAATATAGAGTCATACCTTGATTTGGATCCCACCGCATCATTTAAAGATGCAAATTTATCCAAATAATACCACATGAAATTACCAAAATCAAAAGCGTATGAGTCATCAATAAGTTATGTTCCATGAGTAGATGTTCAAATCTAAGGTGATTTGGTTAAGGTTTAGGCTTTGTGGTGAAAGTATAAGTAGTAATTATAAAACGTATAGTTTTAGTAGTATAAAACGTATAGTTTTATAAAACGTATGACACTTATTAAAAATTGATAAGTGTGAAGTTGGAATGTAAAAAGATGGCTTTCGTTGACTCGTACTATTACAGTATAAAGAGAGTATGTGTATATTTATTTCGTAGTGAGTTTACGTACTTGGTAAACTTAAATACTTGTGATCAATTCTTAGACTTTATAAAATCTAAAATAATGTATGCATATACTCATATGTTCTAGGTGACTTAATAGTCCCAAAATGATCAATTGTATGTTTTGTATGCTCATAAAGATGTAATCATATGTAGTGTTCAATGATTAATTGTATGTTCTGTATGCTCATAAAAATGTAGTCATATGTATAGAAAAACTATATGATTGTATGCTCATATAAAATGTAGTCATATGAAATGTTCATGCGATCCTATGATTGAATATTCACAATCATAATGTTTTGTTCAAAGTTCTGTTAGCTAAGTGTTCGAATACTCACAGATATGTTATAATGTTCAAAGTTCCAGTGATTAAAATGAATGAACGCTCATGTATGATGCATATGATAGTGTAAAGTTTTCATGCACAAGTGGTAATGTATTATGCAGTGTTTAAAAAGGTAGAGAGTAATTTTACCCACTAGCTAGTAATACTAGCTAAAAATTTAGTATGAAATTTGTTAGGTTTAATTAGATACTAACTGACTTTGTTAGATCTCCAAAGACAGAATTTTCAAAGTGTAAATAAGATTTCCAAAGAGTTAGTTCCAATAAGGTTTCTCAATATTTATAAAAATCAAAGTTAGATTTTTCAAGATTTTACAAAATCTAGTTATGATTCTCGAAGATTTGCCAAAATCTCGTTAGATTTTTAAAGATTTGTTTAAAATATAGTTAGATTTCCCAAGAATTTCTAAGCTTTATAGAATCTAGTTATAATTTCAAAGATTTATAAAATCTGGTTAGATTTTCCAAAGACTTACAGTATCTAGTTAGATTTTTAAAGATATATAAAATCTTTTTAGATTTTCCAAAGATTCACAATATCTAGTTAGATTTTCAAAGATTTATAAAATCTTGTTAGATTTTCTAAAGATTTATAAGGATTTAGTTAGATTGTATTTAGATATTTCTAAGGGTTGTTATGTACTAAGTTGTTTGTGTTTACAATGCATTGTTTAGGCCATCATACTTCAAAAGTTATTCTATAAACGTTTGAGGAGCGAGGGCACTTTAAATCGTAAACCCAACCACCCAATCAAAACGTAATATCGAGATGGAACATCTTTAGTATAAAGCTCCCTACTAACATGGCATGTTTGTATTACAAATAGGGTTTCATTAAATACCTTAAGTATTGTAATAGCTTCATAAGGATATTACACAATCGTAATATGTAAGGCACGTAAAGGGTTAGTTCACATAATATGTATGACAAGTGATATGTACACGGATGAAAATGATCCGCACACTGAAACTTTTTATGTGTGGACTATTATGTCCTTTTAGAATATTTAACCTCCCATTTATTAACCCTAACGTGTTTTGCTCATCATCCTCATTTCTCATGCCGTTTCTCATGCCGCCAGTATACATTCTTCATTTCCATCACAAATAATGTTAACCTTAGCTTTCATAATCAATCAGATATATGGGCTGTCAATTAAGATATATGGGCTGTTAATTAATGCTTTTATGAATTAACAATGCATTTCTTTCTTCTATTGTATGGGCTAGTTATATGCATACACAGGTAATGCTTCGAATTGGCTTATGATCGACCGATGTAAATTGAACTTTTTGACAAAGAACCGAATTGTATAACAGTTTTGAGTTTTCAATATACTACTACCAATTACAACCCTGGGTGAGCTATATATATTACAGAAATGCTAGTGAAGTATCATGCACTTTTTATCCTTGGACATCATGGATTAAGCTCATTGTTTTTGTAAAGAATATTTTAAGCTACCTACATGAAGAAGAATATGAATGATACATAATGTTTCTTGCTACATGTGTTACGTTGCTTGATGAGTTACGTTCCAAGTATCAAGTGTGGCATCTACATACGAAAGATGTTGACATCTCAATAATTGCTAAGCTCATGAATGAACTATATTATATGATCCATTGATTCAACGACCAAATGGAAGACCTCCAAAGGCCTCTACATAAGTAAAATGTTGCATTTGTTATGAGTTTCTTTTTATGCTAACGTTTTCCTTCGGATTTGTTTATACAGTTTTTTGATCTTGCGACATTGATTATGTCATTTGTTTGTGAAAGATACTCTAGCTTACTTGACTTATGAACACTTTTATATTGACCCATGTATAGCAATGATGCATCTTTTTATTAGACTGCAACTTAATTTTGATGACTTAAAATAGTAAGTTAAGTTGCAGCTTATGTTTCATCTTTGCAACACCCAAAATAAAGGCATCATGAACAAATGATAAATACTTAAATATGATAAATAAGGAGACCAATGAAATTGGGGTCAAAGAAACGTGAGACTAGTTTGTTTCAAATTGGAAGGAAGAAAAGGAAATTAACTAGTGGAGGGTATAATAGTCTATAAACAAAAAATTTATGTGTGCGGATCAAAATGATCCGTGTACGTATCACTACCCTTTTTGAATAGACCGACTGACTACTCATCAAAATGAAGTCACATGGTTGATTTTGTTAACCACTGTATCAAAAAACAAATACTTTTGTATACGTATTTTTTATTTTAATAAGTGAAGTAACTAACAATGTACATGTTTCTTTATATATACTTAAAAATGTATGTAATTTTTTTTTTGGGATAAAATCGGTTTGACCTAGCGGTTCAACCGGTTGAATCAGTGACCTGGTGAACCGGTGATTTGACCGGGTCAATAAAAAAACCGGGTTTTGAAACATTGTTATTTTATGTGTACAATTCGTTTGTTACCTCTTATGTCAATCGGTGAATAAAATTAATGATTTAATTATTTAACTATTAGGGTTTTTGCATATATATATTCTTTCAAAGATGTAAATTGCACACATATATATATATATATATATATATATATATATATATATATATATATATATATATATATATATATATATATATATATATATATATGTTTAAATCAGTGTGTATTGATTGTATGTAATATTTGTGTAAGAAAGAACAGTTAATATTTAATTAAAGATCTCGTTATAAAAGGTTGTGAATAAATATATTTCAAGATGATGATCACATGGGTTACGAGGGTTATGAGAAGTTGTAAATAAATGCGTACTATACTCTTGAGCACGTTTGGTAGAGAGAATTTCAGAGATTAAAAATGAACCAGAGAATTAAATATCAAAGAATGAGATTGATTGAGAAATTTATTGATTTTTACTGTTTGATACGCCAGGCTAGAGAAATGAAATTAAAAATAATCTCGACAATCAATTTTTTATTTTTTAAAAACAGATAAATATAAAAATATTGTAATATCACCAGAAATAATTTTTTAAACTTTATAAGCACGAGATATTGCAAGTAATTTGTTTTCGTACATGTAAAATAAAGTTTATTTTTAAAGTTATGTGAAAAAAATTACAAAGAAAAGAATAAGAAATAAAAAAAAAGGTTTTGCTAATAACAGCCCTTAGGGCTATTGAGGGAGAATGAATTTATTACAAAGTTATAAATGAATCACTATGATTGGATGTCAATTCTGAAAAACATGTATACAATCTCTAAAAATCAGGATACACAACTAACATCTGATTATGATTGGTTGATTTCATTTTATACAATGAGTTGTAATAAAAAGATCTCTCTTAACCGCAACCCTAAGGGCTGTTATTAGTAAAACCCTTAAAAAATATATATTTTTAAAAAAAATAAATTATTTCTCTCAATTCTCTAAAAAAAACAATGGAAATAAACTCTAACAAATAACACTATCAAACTCTCAATTCTCTAAAAAGACAATGAAAATAAACTCTAACAAATAACACTATCAAACTCTCTCCAACTCTCTATCCATTTCTCTTCAATTCTCTACTTTTTCTCTTTATTTCTCCTTATCAAACAAGAGAAATAAACCAATTCCATTTCTCTCATTTTATTTCTCTCTATCAAACATGTCTTCAAGATGATCATATGGCTATTGAGAACAACTCAAATCTGGTTCT
Organism: Glebionis coronaria; assembly: GCA_025667525.1. Classification (NCBI taxonomy): domain Eukaryota; kingdom Viridiplantae; phylum Streptophyta; class Magnoliopsida; order Asterales; family Asteraceae; genus Glebionis; species Glebionis coronaria. The sequence goes on along the minus strand of JANFOE010001358.1, from coordinate 155,653 downwards.
ATTTTTTGACTTGATCCTATGGAACCAAGATCGAAAAGATTGAAAATACCAGTCATTCACAACCACTGACGAAAGATTCTTCGAAAAGTTAAGAATTAGTAAATGTTTTTTAGAAATAGACTGGATAGTATTGTGAGCCTGTGAGGTTTTATACTGAATTCTGTGTTCAGAATTTTTTTGTTTCAAACTGGTATTCTTTACCTATAGCTTATTTTACATTAATACTTAAACATACACTATTGAACAAGATCACCATTAATATGCATCATGAAGGGAGTTCGTGGGTAGGTACATGCGTGTCCAATCCACCGAACATCTAGCCGTCTGATGGTCATGGAACTGAAACGAAACCAGCAGCCAAGAAGGAACAAATTAACAATTGGCACCAAGATAACACATTAGATGGTTCAGGTGCAACGTAACCCAAGGGACAAGACAAAGCTTTCCCCTAGGACCAATTTGGACAAGCATTTTACTAAAACGAACTTATGTCACTTGAGTTTACAACCAATGCTCAACGAGTATTCCCAGCCAAAAACGTGTGTACCCTGTTATCGACTTTGATTGAGCTCAATCCTGCTGTCTTGACAATCCCTGAATCATTCATCATTGCTCTCCAACGATCCGATTCATCCCAATGATTACACTAAGCATACAAATTAGACACTAACATGTAATCTCCATCGTTTAGACCATCTTCACCTTCATTTGATAGGAGTATCTTCACTACTTTCTCCCCAATCTCAAGATCCCTATGAATCACACAAGCACCAAGCAATGCACCCAAAACAGACTTACCTGGCCTAAATGGCATTGTATTAATGACTGTATATGCACTTTCAAGGAACCCGGCCCGGCCCAGAAGATCAACAAAGCACCCGTAATGCTCCATTCTACGAGTCACGCCATAATGAGTTTCCATAGAATTAAATAGAGCTTTTCCCTCTTCTATCATGCCTGAATGACTACACGCACTTAGCAACGCTATGAAGGTTACATCATCAGGCTTTGTTGATAGCAGCATTTCATTTAACACTTTGAAGGCAGCAATGCCGTAGCCGTGAAGAGCCAGTCCAGATATTAACGCATTCCAACAGAAAATATCACGTACTTCAGACTTGTAAAACACGTTTAAAAAGCTCTACACATCCACATTTGGCATACATGTTTATTAAGGAAGTAATAACATGTGTACTCGATGTGAGTCCTAAACCTAGGGCATAAATGTGTATGTCGCGGCCTTTTTCTATCAATCCTAATGCAGCACAAGCAGATAAGGCTGTCGTAACCGTTAGATAATCCGGAGGTACAGTCTTATCCACCTTCATCTTTTCAAAAAGCAAAACAACCTCTTTAAACAACCCATGTTTCAAATAAGCTCCAAGCATTGTGTTCCATGAAATAACATTTCGTTCTGTCATTTCATCAAAAACTTTTCGCGCTTGTTCCATCTCCCCATAGTTCCCACATGCAAGGATCATGGAATTCGACGAGATGATACTTTTTTCTGGAATTTCATTAAATATGGCACGAGCGGAATGCATATCACCCATGTCTGCATATCCAGACAGCATTATATTATATGAAAAAGTATCCCTCTTTGGCATAACTCCAAATAGTTCAACTGCAACATCCATATTCTTAGATGATACATATGCATCCAACATTGAGTTCCAAGCAACTGTATCTATATCTTGCATACCATCGAAAACTTTACGCGCTTCATTGATTTTTCGAATAGAGGAGTACATGTTCAGAAGTGAAGTTTGTACTAACATATGGTTGTCAAAGGGAGATTTAGCAATCTGGGCATGGAGGGTTAACCCGATGCGAGAGTATGAATGATTAGAAACCGCTTCGAGTAAAACTGGGTATGTGAAGTTATCAGGAGGGAGCTTTTGTCGCATACGATGATATGAATGAAAAGCTTCAGTGGTGTTACCTTCATAGACCTGTCTTTTAATGATCTTATTCCATGTTTTCTGGTCAATCTGTTCATCTGAAGGTGATACAGAGCATTGCAAATGGAGAGCCATTCAGGAATCCAACAGAAGATAAATGACGCACAAAACTGAAGCATTATACACATCAAGATAAATGATTCACAGTGATTGAAGCTAAAAGACAAAAACCATTATCCGCAGAGTCCACTTGTGGCTCATGACTTGTTGGCATATTGTATCATTGTAAAACCAAGTTACTTGTTTGAATCATTGTAAAACCAAGTTACTGGTACAAATTACAGTATCCGCTACTTTAGCTGAACTGAGCACTATATATTTACAGTATGCTGTACTTTTCAGTGACTAAGTAATTATTGTTGAATATACTCTACCAATATGGGAGCAACAAGACTGAAAATAACTAGCACAACAGAACAATGAAAACATTATAAAGAAAAAAAACAAGGATACTTACATTTATGTTGAACAAAAACAAGCAGAATTCAGTATTCGCAACTAACAAAAAACAGCCCAAATCATCAAACTGGATAAACCAAACAAGGTTTAGGCTGTTTCGCTAGGTATGACCTCTAATACATCCATTTTGGTTTGCAAATTCGTACCACTTGGTGACCTAAAGCACTCAAACTAAACATGCCCATTTCTTGGGTAAAAGGGGACTACCTCTAGAAAAAAGTGCACATCCCTCGACCCACTACTAGAAAATGTAGTTATGAACCATGAAATTCACGCCTTTCTCAACTTCTTTTTCAAGAAAACTTAAGAGAAAAAGAGTTGCAAATATATGTCACTAATTGTTTGTATCTGAATCTACATACTGCATTTACATCACATAAATAATTTAATATTACAACATCACTTGCCATGTTTTCGCTTAGATCCTGAATCGGCCCACTTAAAGTACCCACAATTTGCTTCAGGATTTGATGCTGGTCCCTGTGAAATAAAACTTGTAAGATAATAATACTTGAAATTAAAACAAACATACCTAGAGTTGATGCAGGTCTTCACAATGTCTCACGAAGCCATATTCATTTTGAACAAAGTAGACCATGTAATCAACAATACAGTAATCATAATTCTTAATATTTAATATCGATCATCTCAGCATATAGCATCCTAAACAGAGATAAAGATTCCGTTTTGAAAAGCAACATACCTCTGCACGAGCACAAACATAAAAACGCCGACCGAAAGTAGGTCCCGCTTTCTTCACAACCCGAGAAACACATTGTTCTTTGTGTCCCTTGCATACAGGTATGCTGTTCTGCATGAACTGCTGAATTCGCTGCCACTCTAATAAAACAACCTTACTTTTATCTGTTGGGGAAGAGTTGCAAGCATCTGATTCACATTGGGATTGATCAAGTTCACTTCCATTGGACTCAGATTCCTTCATAATGTCAGTTACACATTCCACAACTGTGTTATCAGTATGGTTAAGCGAGGTTGAAGCAGTCTTACTCTTAACTGTGTTATCAGTATGGTCAAGCGAGGTTGAAGCAGTGCTACTCTTAACAACTTTATTTGACGTTGATGTACTGTGGAAAAAGGACTTAAGTGAGAGCTGCGATGATTGATTTTTTTTCGATTTTTTCTTCATTTCAGTACAAGGTGTTGGCGTAGTCCGATTACTACCCAGACCAAGTGTTTTCTTGTGAACAGATACATAACCCTGGGAGCACTTGTCTTCTGTCAAACTTGAAGTGGTAAACTGTTCATCAGCGACTATCTGCGTTTCAATAATCTCGTGAATTGGACTTTTACAAAGATGCTCACAGCTCTGTACTTGAGTTTCCTCGTCAAGAGAAGAACCAGACTGTTCATGGGCTTTAACTTCCTGTGTTGATTGCATCCTCGATAACATTGACACTGCAACATACATTCATGACTGTAAACCAAGGCTGGTCATTTTGAAGATAAGTATCTATCTACTAGCACTACTAGAGGTGGTAAATGGGCAAGCCAGACAGGTTGTGCCATGGTCAAAATAGGCTCGGGTCAAAAAAAGTAAGTTTGATGTTTGAACGAAGTTGGGCCGACCCGCCAATACAATTTAGTTCTTTTCCAGAATTTTAATAATAACTAATGTAGAAAGAAAAAAAATAACATGCTTTCCTTTTAAACGCTATACGACACTCTTAGCACTTGAATACATTTGAAAAGACTTCAAACCTGCTTTAACCCGTGCAGTACGTTCACACATTTGATCTCTTTCATATTTAGTACTATTTATTTTTATATTTCATCCATTTGACCCATTATCATGTTTCCATACAAACAGACTGGAATTGACACTCTATTAACAACCTCTATAAACGTTTATAACATACATAGTCTGCACTCTGCAGGCAATCAAATTTCTCGAGGTAAAAGAACGTACTCCTAGTGTGTATGTGTGTGCGGGCACACTTATATAATCATCCAAGTATACAGAAAATCTAATAATACCAAGAGTCTGCTGACATCCTCGAACTTGCGGACAGTATCTGGTGGATAAAGACGGAGTATTGTGTTGAGAAACATCCGGGATCTCTATTAAACTCATGAAAACTGGGGCATGATCTGAACCTTCCAACTTGGTGCCTTTCCCTTCTTTCCATCTGTAGCTGCAATTATGTGGGGGGTACATGTAATTTACTACGGCAATACATATTGTTCACACAGACCATGTGACACTAACATCTCTGTAAAAGTGTCAAGTAAAGGCACATGCATAATCCATAACGAAGAATTATCTAATGTTCAGTATATTCGTGCTATGAATTCACTTATAGCTGCATCAGTAGTATCCTTCATGGGCTACAAATTAAATATATCAAAATAACTCTACTAGATTCTAACAAAAAGAACATAACTGGGACATGAAACGTTATAATTATTGCTCTCGCTTGCTTCAAAGTTCAATTGTTTGATCCATATGAAAATGACTTGTTTCGAGAGTCAGAATGATGTTTATCACACATATCAAAATTTACCTTGTAGTGGTCCCAGGTTTGCACCGCTTGAATTGCGTTAATATGTCACACTCTTTAACATGGCAGGAAAAAAAGTTGTGACCTTCAAGATCTTTATCTTCATGTAAGCATGATCCAGCACATAAAATATGGTCAATTCTTGACCCATAATTGAAAATTTCGCCACCTGTGTTCGTAGACCAGCAAGTATAGGCTTCTGTTCTATGAATAATTAGAAATGGTAAGATATTAAAACATACTTGACATAATTCTAGACAATTTATAGGCTGTATCAATGGAGTTCAGAGTCGTCTTGCACCTTTCAGGATGTGTTGCTCTGAACACATCAAAGAAGCCACCTCCACTTTCCACTAATAAAGATCTAAACCAGCTTCTGAACCTGATCAGTTTCAAATATCTTTGAATAATATAGATGCTAAAGCCTGAAATATCTTTTGCAAATTAAAGACTACAAAGACAAGTTACAAGGAGCTCACTTATTATTCTCAAAATCTGGTCCTGCATCACACCTATCAACAGATGAAGGAGCAATGTTTAAGTCACCAACAACAATTATCCTCCTTCCTTTAAGTATGAGAGCCTCCCATCGTTTCTAGAACAAAGCATGAAAAACTTATCAGAAACTCAGAAAGAAGAAAGTTTCAACTCGCCTCATGACAATATGACATTATGTTACTAGGATGTTGCCACAAGAACAAACAACAGCTGAGACAAAGGAGGAGAGATTGTGTGGGGCCTTTTCAAATAAGAATGAAATAGAACATTAATTATAAAAATAGGAACACGAAAAGTTGTACAAAAAAAAGGGGAACCAATCATTTGGCGGCCTGGTCCCGCGGTCAACATGTGGGAGGTAAATCATGTAACACCATGATTAAAGGGACACAGGACAGGATTCAACCCGTGACCTACTGACCTCATTAAGCAAGGCACGGAATTTTAAAAAATAGGTCAACATCAACAAGTTTTCTACACAACCAGTTGGGCCTGACCAAAAATGAAAACTAGAGATGGCATTGTTCATGATAGACTATATATACAACTGAATTATGATATATCTCTAACGGGTCAAATGAAATAAGCGAAAAGCATTAAGTACAAAAAAATAAATGAGTCAAACTGGTCGAAGTCATACAAAGCGTTCTTAAATGTGTAACACTTATGAAATTATCTAGATAGTATGACATAAGTATGTTCTTAAAAAGAACCATGCTAATTAAAAAAAGAGACACACAACCATGCTCCATGCTGATATTTGACCATCCGCATAAGGAGAAAATATTGGAAGAGAGTATAAACTAGTGAACAAGTAGACCATTACCTGCATTATCTTGTAAAATGTGAGTTTGAACTCAATCCGTTCTGCATCATCGTGTGCGGCTCGTGGCCCATAAATGTTGAAGAGAACTGTAACATTTTAGTATCTGATTGTCTTAAAAAACATAAAATGCCTTTAGAAAAAGTAATAGTAAAAGATAACACTGAAACACAAACTAAAATCATTGATTTTACAGTTTGTTCGGTCATAACAGTCTTTTAGACTTTCAGGAGAGATACATGACACTGTGTTCAATTTGTGACCTTTTAATTTACACAAAAAACATGGGCAATAAGTAATAACAACCAATGTCATGCGACTCACCAAAATGACCATGGTCAGTAATAATACAACGTCCTTCACTGTCAATCTTAAGAAGCTCATCCCTGTCAAACTCCTCAAGCTCTTCCACACCTGCCTGAGAATCATCTTTTCTAGCAGTAAATCCTCTAGAAGTATCTAAAATACCAGTGAAACCCTCCTCTGCATCAAGCGGCAATGCAACTTCATTGCTTGAAAAAGTAGATTGTACTTTGCAAAATGTTGCAACACCTGCATTGACCAATAATATTTAAGCAGATAACAATCCATGGCGTACATTATTGAATACACAAATGAAACCAAATTAGATGTGCCTTAAGTGTATGCTAACAAGATAATGTTCATGCACAAAAGCCAGTGGACAAACGTAACAGAATGCACACCTCTATTGCTTTGATCCCTTTAAGAAAATGTACACACAATCCGTGTAAAACCACACAAGCTATTCGTGTACTGAAATCAACAAGACGATACATTCTGGCTACATTTGGGTGATCATTTAATCAACGACAAAAATAATTTCCAGGATATGATGTCTTTTTCTAGCACAATCACTGATTATTAATCAGCTAAATCTCGAAACACTATAATTATGTAATTAGCTAAACACAAGCCTTTAGATCGATTTAACAAGCCAAAATTGAAAAACCCCAATTTAACTAATGGTATCACTAATACGTGCTTTTCCACTCGAACCATAACCGGAACTGTAACCTCCATCTAGACCTGAACCTGACACCCGCATACCGCATATGCCATTGGTTTGTCGGTCGTTGTGTACGTGTCACGAACGATTCGTTACAATTATTTGAAAGAGATTCACGTCGCCAGGGAGTACGTGTCACGAACGATTCGTTGGTCGGATATAGGCAAAGACGGCTTGATAACGTCACTTCTCGGCAGAAATAGAAAGGGAGTAAGGATAGCGGATCACTTTCTGTTACAGGCGACTGATCCCGTTGATCAAACTGGGAACACCGATTCCTTTTTTCCTATACTTCCTTCAAACAGGCCTTGTAATGAAAGAATATCCCATGCCTTGTGGTAAACCTGTATGGTATTCAAATCTGGAAGACATGGACATTGATAGCATGTTAGGCTTTATTGAGGCATATGTGGTATGTCCGAAGACAATCAAGAAGCCCTTTCTGCCATATCGTTCTAAGACGGGTACTCTGGATAGTGTGATCTTTTCAACTGGTGAGTCTTTAGGAGTCTACTATAGCGAGGAGTTGAAGTATGCAGTAGGCCTTGGGTACAAGGTGGTCCCTATCTCAGGCTACCTCTTTGAAAGGAAGGAAAGTCCTTTCAAAGACTTTGTTAGCTCGCTCTTTTCAAGCAGGTTAGAAGCAGGGAAAGAAGGAAATGATGCTTCTTTCTTCCAAAGCCTCCCCCGATTCCACTTTTGGCAGGCCATGGTGCGGATAAATGTGGGTTTTCTCCTGCTTATTCATTAGGGCGAGTGGATGTCAAGGGAGGGGATCATAGTCTTTCAACTCATCTGGAATATGACGGAGCAGCTTCGTGTCCCTGTTCCGGTCCCATGCACATCGCTCTCTCCAGGAGGTTGGCCGCCTATCCTAGATCTTCCCATTTCAAATAAGATCCCGGGCTCGATCCGGTTACCAGCTCTTACCATTGCCGTCTATAGATATAGATGGGAGGTAGGCGGGGCTAGCTTGCTTCTCTTCCCCTAGGCTACCTGCACATCTTATGTGCGAATAAAAGGAAGCGAGCGGCTCTTCGCTTAGTTACCAAAACCAAAGAATATCGTCGATGAGATTAAAAAAAAAAAGATCCTACTTCGCTCATGCACCGTGGCGTCTATTAACCCTCCTACCGCTGGTAAAGCTAGCGCTCCGCTTGAACAGAAAGTAGCAAGCTGCAAGCACTACTCCAAAAGCAGTGAGCTCCGCAACAAAAGCGAAGCGAGCCGCGGTAGCCTATTCCGTTGTTCAGCTGCATCGTACCAGGAGGGGTCCTTACCTCCTTTAGATAGAGCCCCCTGATCCTAATGTAGAGCTAGAACTACTGGCAACCGTGGAATCCGTGGTCACACATAAGTATCTCGCCTTCCAAAAAAAGCTGCTGCTAATTAGCACTAATGCTAATTGGGACCATCGATCAAGAAGGACTACAGAGACTGCAATCGAATTGATTAAAAAATACACATACTCAAAAACAACTCTAACAAATAAACAAAAATCAATGCATACAAGTTAACAGCAGTAAGACCGGGTGTAGCGAGACACTCCTTTACGCTTGGTCCTCCCCTTTCACACGTGAAGGCTTGTTACATATAAGAGGTTTCATGTGTGGTTCGCCCAAAAAAAATGGAAGAATAGGTGGTGCAGACCATTTGATGGAGAGGGGAGAGGGAGTGTTTTGTGGGGTTTTTTTTTTTTGGTACCATGGTTTCCGTCTTTAGACTGACTAATCCATGGGGTTTTTTCAGGAGGTTGGCATGGCCACTTCAGAGTTGTTTGCACCTAGCAGGAATCTAACTTGAGACCTCGCACCTTTTAGTGTGATAGTTGCAAGCTCCTTGACCACTATGCCACCCCTGAGTGGTTAAGTTTTGTGGGGCGTTGTTAAATGGTGAGAGGTAAACGACCGTTACGGGGTAAAGGTGACAAGATAAGGCAGTGGGAAGGGTAGATGATGTGGTGCTGGCGCATCATTACGGTGGGTTCAAGTAAATTGCTCAACTTTATTGCAATTGAGACATTTCGACAAGAATTTAAGCTAAAAAGCGGATAACATGGTTATTCTAAATCACTTAAACACATCCAAAACAAAGCAAAAGACAACATCATTAACTAAATAAAACCAACTTTATATTGATTGAGGCATTTAAACAAACAGCTAAGGTGGTACGTACCGGAATAACCAGTGCGACCCTTTTTGAGAGAACGAGTGCAGGAGAAAAAGGACTCATACCCATCCGCTGATACCACGTCAGCTCTCAGTTCTTGCCTCGACAGTTTCGTTTCCTGAAATAAAATAAAAAAACAAATAGTATCAGATGATGACGTCATAATTTATGAAAATGATGAAAATTAAATAAATACCTGAATGCAGATGATGTCTGCATCGAGAGAATCTAGGAGTTTACGTAGGGAGCCGTGTTGGGATATTCGTGGTCTCAGACCATTTACGTTGTATGTTACGATTTTCATATTATTTATTTTAAATTTTAATTAGTGTCAATTTGATGAAAACTGGAATTGATGCTGAAGTTGGAGAAGCTCAAGCTCCTTCCAGGTGACACGACGCGGTTTCAAGACTCTTTTTGTTAATATCTTTTTAATTTTTTAACAAGTTTATTCATTCTTTTTTACTCGGTACCTTTTTTTTTTAGGCTATGTTTGGCAACACGTAGCAGTAAGCAGTTGTATGAGCAGAAGCAATAAGCAGTAAACAGTAGCAGTTAGTAGGAGCAGTAAGCGGTAGTTGTTTGTTAAATAAAGTGTTTGGTAAACGTAGCAGTAACAGTAATTATACACTGTAAAATTACTTAGAAGGACATGTACACATTAATAAAATTGTTCTTTAAATAAAGAGAAGGGGCATATATGTAATTTAAAAATCAAAACGCTAGCGGTTAGATCAAAATGTTTGTTGTTAAAGCATTTTGAGTAAGAGCAGTTACACATAATTCAACCGCTAGTCGCTCTTTACCAAACAAGTATTATATTTAAACTGCTAGTCGCTTGCTGCTAGTTGCTCTAAAACGCTCTTAAACGCTTGGTACCAAACATACCCTTAAAGAGAATTGATTAAAATAGGTACTACTAATACTAGGTCGTTTTATCAGTACCCTGTGGAGCTTCCGTGAGGTAAAAAAAGTGCTACCTCGGGCGTGATATTGATAAACTATGCGAAACTCGCGCGTGACATTAGGCAATTTGGCTCACATTTGGTGAAGCTGTCGCTTTTTTAGTTGTGTAAAAAAACTAAGTCTACATTAGTCTATACTACATTATAAAGGGTGTATCCCTTTGGTTGAAAGTTGAAAATGTTGAATGGTTGAAAAATGTGGGTCCCACTAATCTATATCTATACTACATTATAAAGGGTGTATCCATTTGGTTGAAAGTTGAAAATGTTGAATGGTTGAAAAATGTGGGTCCCACTAATCTATATCTATACTACATTATAAAGGGTGTATCCATTTGGTTGAAAGTTGAAAATATTGAATGGTTGAAAAATGTGGGTCCCACTAATCTATATCTATATCTATACTACATTATAAAGGGTGTATCCTTTTGGTTGAAAGTTGAAAATGTTGAATGCTTGAAAAATGTGGGTCCCACTAAAAACTACTACATGCAAATCTTATTCATTAAAAAAGATATAAACTTTGGTTAGTTAAACAAATGGCACCCTTTCATCCAATTGTAACATACTTATAAGATATTTTGAATTATAACATGTTACAATGCTTTGCAATAAAAGTTTAATCTTTTGACATTATATTTTGAACGTCACCGAAACACTTACCACAATATCACATCGTGTTAATTATCTGTTGCTAGACAATTTCCGCCGCTATGCGCGGGTACTCGTCTAGTATTAAGAAAAACTTTTTGAATACTTCACTTATTCCCATCTAAATATATTTCGAGAAAAGTTATTTTAAATGTCATATTTGTCTTATATCAAAGACTAGTCATTACCATTCATCTCCTACTTCATCTAATACATAAAATTAAAAGTATTTAATTATTTTACTTAATTTTATAATTTATATATCTAATAAACCATTAAATTTAAACGAAAAAATATATCATTACGACGAGCATTTAATTAGCTTTCCATATATATGCACTATGATATATTTTTTAGGAAAGGAAAAAGAATCGTTTTTTTTTGTTTTTGAAATTTGCAGGAAATATCATATATTAATAATAGCGTTTCATCATATATGATATTAGTGCTAGTTACAAATTATTTATTGAACTATAGATGAAATTGGTTTATATCATACGGAGTATATGATAAGTTATATCGTATATGATACTAGTGTTAAATCATATATGATATTAGTATCATATACAAGGATGTAAATAGTGTGAAGCGTAGCGTAGCGGTATTGCCAAGCTTCAAGCTGCAGAAGCTATAGAGAAGCTATAGCGAAGCTACGACGTTTTCTGAAGCATGATATATAGCGGCACAAAATATTTATAAATTAATATTTAATATACCGAATTTACAAAATGGAGCAATACTTTAATTCAGATTTAAAAGAAAATAGGCTAGTAGTTACACAAGGATTTTGTTAGGTCAATTCAGTACCTAATGACCTCCCTGAAGGATTTGAATAACAATCAGCCTAAGTGCATTATTAACCTTGAACATAACAAGGTCACTGAGTGAACAGTCACTCAGTGAGTTGCCTTCGAGTTCCTAGACTGAGTCTAAAAGAAAGACTCAAGCATTCAGAGAGGCGAAGCTCAACGAATGTCTTCTATGACGAAGAAGAAGGTGATGGGTTCAGTGAGTTGTGGCAATAGACTCACTGAACCCCATACGATCTCCCTAAAGAAAACAAGCATTCTCCAAGACTGAAGAAAAGGCGGGATAAGTTGAATTGTGACAAGATGAAGTACATCACACAATTAGCGTGACTTACCCTTTTGGGATAGATGGGGTACTGACATGTGTAAAGGACTTACGTCTCACTACTTAGAATAGGGTAAGACAAGATACTACACTGTACCAATAAGACAAGAATTGCACATGGGCAATTATTGTCTTCTACCCACTTTCCTTCTATAAATAGGATGCTTGTAAAGGAGAGAAAACCAAGTCTGTGCACTAAATGCTTTAGACATTCACAAACAAGTTTTCTCTCCTCCAAAAACGATCACACACTTGAGTTCTAAACTCCTGTTGATAGAATCGTCAAGCTTAGCAATCGTTAGGATTGGACTAGCTTGTTAGTGAGGAGATCACAAAACCACACATTGTCTATTCAATCCCTATTGTAGCTTCGTATACAATAGGGTATAATTCTTTAATAAAGCTAAGAGTTAAACGTTGAAAACCTTTGTGTTATTTACTTACTTGTATTAAGTTTATTGCATTACTTAACCATGGGTTAGGACTATACTTAGTATACTTAAGTATAGTACTAATTACAAGGGACCAACAAGTGGTATCAGAGCGGTAGGATTATAAAACTGTTAACCACCGTCTCAAAGTTTTTAAAACCTTGATCCATTATGACTGAAAGTAATGTACCCCAACTTGTTAACAAAAAGGGAGCGAGTTACTCTGTTAATGTTCCTAAGTTAGAAGTTGAAAGACTTAACAAATGGAAGAAAAGAATGCTATGTTATTTGATGGGAATGGAACCTTATTACATAACTTGTATTAAGAATGGTCCATTCAAACCAAAAACAGCAACTGGTGATGACAAACCTGAAAACCAATGGTCTGACGATGAAAGGAGAGTGGTCAATCAAGACCAACGTCTCAAAAGCATCATAATATCTTGTCTTCCTGACGATATTATGGAGGTTGTCATCGAGTGTGAGACGGCCAAAGAGACTTGGACAGATCTTGTTCATAGTTTCGAAGGACCATCCGACACTAAGGAAAATAGGATTATGGACCTGAAGTTAGAATATAACACTTTCAGGGCCAAAACATCTGAAACACTTCCTCCGACTTACACCAGGTATAAAACCTTGCTCAATGAGCTAACAAATGACGGGGTGAAACTGTCTAAGCATGAAATCAATGTTGGTTTTGTGAACAGTCTCCTTGAAAAATGGCTTGGTTTTTCTCAAGGATTGAGAAATGTTAATCACATACAGACTCATGATCTTGCAGATATTTATGGGAGATTCATCTATGAAGATAATCTGATAAATAGAAGATATCCTGAGTCCAAGATGGCCTTAACAACAGACACCTCAGCCAAACCTACCCAAATTGATCATGGCCCCATTACAACTGCTTTTTACTCAAATGCAATTGTTCAAGATTTTCAGGAAACCTCAGATGATGAGGTGGATGAAAGATCTAGTACTAAATACATAAGGGATTTGAACAGGGAATATCATGAAAGGGCCATGTTGGGAAATACCAAACGTTATATCAAAATAACTAGATTTGCTGGTAACCAATCCACTAAGGGAGTGGATTGCTATCGATGTGGTAAAACTGGGCATTTTGCTAAATATTGTCTTTCAAAAACCCCATTGGCCTCTTATAAAAATCAAAGTTTTTCATCAGGCAATGACAATTTTCAACCCAAGTTTACACCAAAACTAATTCAGGCTTCTCCAATTAACCAAAGTTTTCAGAATAGTAAGAAAATTGAGAAAGACTATAGGTCTGAGTATAAAAAGGTAAAAGCTAAACTTGCACTCTTGGAAGCTGAACCTACTATTGCTCAGACTCAAAAGCCTGCTCAAAACAAAGCCAAAGGTCTAGTAGCTGAAACTTTTGATTGGGATGATGAAGATTTGTCCTCAGAAGAGGAGGAAGCCATGTATCAAGTGTTAATGGCTCTAGCTGATGATGAATTATCAGTTGGAAAGAATCATGCTCGAAATGGAGAATGGGTTGACATCACCATGAGAAAGGTAAATATGCTTCTCTCTATGGATGAAGAATCTGATTGGCAAAAATTCCTTAAGTATATTAACATTGACCTATCGTTTGTTGAAGAGCAGAGATTGAATCTTTTGTCAAAATATAATAAACTTGTTTTTGAATTAAACAAATGTAGAGAAGATTTATTAGTTCTAAAACAAGCTAAACTTGAAGCAGTAAGCTGTCAACTTCAGAACACTGAACTTACTAAAATCAATCATGCTCTTCAAGAACAACTTAAGGAAGAAAAACGAATCAATGAGAAATGGACAAATAGATCTACCTTAGCTTCTCAGTGTATAAACAGTCAAATACCTGCCCAAAAGAAGAAAATTCTTGGGGCACGTCAACTCACTGAAAAGGCACCAACTAAGGAAATGAGTGAAAATGCATTTCTCCCTGCCTCAGTTGGGTTTGATCGTGAAATGATTCCTAAGTCAAAAGACTGGGTTGAGAGATCAAATCCTGAGAGTGTTTTGCCTAACTTTGACACTGGAAAAATATTAATTCCTGAATCTCAGGCTATTAATGAAAAACTTGGTCTGAATGAAGAGATTGATAAAGTCAGTAACACTGAAACATCTAGTGTTGCTGAAAACATTCAGACTCCTCTACCTCCTTTGAAAAACCTTCAAGGAGCAAGTCCATGTTCGGAACTAATTCCATTGTCTTATCAAGAACACTCACCTAGAGGAAGAGCTGGTTTAGGTTGTATTGAACAAACAAAGCCTGACTCAAAAATGATACCAGATCACACTGAGTCAGGAACTGTCACTGAAAAGACAACCAAACCTATATCTCCCTCAGGGACTCCTAAACATTCAGTCAACTTTACTCCTATTGTAAACCAAGAGGAGTTAAGTATATTGTTCCAAATCTTCATGGAAGAGAAGCTGAACTCAGCCTCTAAAACTTAGGGTGAAACATCTGTGTCCTCACAGCCTGAATCATCAACAAGTAACAAAACTGAACCTGAGTCTTCTAAGAAAGTTAAAACAAAGAAACCCACCTGTGATCTATGTCACTATACAAATCACACCACTGACGACTGCTATAGAGTTCTCTATTGCATTAAATGTAAAAGTGAAGATCACAGGACAGCAGACCATGAGATGCACATTGCTTCTATTAAAAATGCTAAAAGATACAATGCTCAGCCTTACAACTATGGGCCCACCTCATAACAAACCAGAAAATCCAAGGCTAAGCCTTACCCACCTTGTACACATTGTGGGATTCCCGATCACAGACCTGATGATTGTATATATTATCCTGAGTGTGAGATTTGTGGAAGCAATGATCACACTACCTCAGGACACAATAGAATCATCATGGTCAGAAGAGGAATGCTAGCTGAGTCATCTCAAAGTACTGAATCCTCAATCGGACTAAGCTGCAAAACATGTGGAAGCAATGTTCATTCTACCTCAGACCACGCTGATTTTGAGTACTTCAAACGAGGTGAAAGACGTCAGGCTCTTCGAGCCAAAGGGCCTACTAAAAGGTGGGCTCACAAGAGAAACTAATCCACCTCGTTATTTGTGCAGAAACACTTCAAGGAGCATGTCTGGTACTTAGACAGTGGGTGTTCAAGAAGTATGACAGGGGTCAAAAGTTATCTGCACAAATACGTAGAGCAACCAGGTCCTAAGGTAGTATTCGGTGATAATTCATCTTGTGTTACTGAGGGATATGGTTCAATTAAATGTGGTGGAATAGTTTTCTCAAAAGTGGCCTTTGTAAACGGTCTGAAGTACAATCTCATCAGTATCAGCCAACTGTGTGATGCTAAGTACATCGTTCAGTTTGATGATAAGCAAGGTACAATCTTCAATGCTAACAAAGAAATTGTGTTGGCTGCTCCAAGAAGAAATGATGTATATGTCCTAGACATGTCATCTGTAACAAATTCAGGAACATGCTTCTTTGCTAAAGCCTCAGACTCTGTTAATTGGCTTTGGCATAAGAGACTGTAATACGAGGCTTTTGGCCAGTAAGAAAATTAAGTTCGTTGTGGTGGTCTAATCGTAATGAAAAATGGGTTTAAGTGCGACTCAGCTGTCTTTGGTGGAAACAAATGTTGTGTCGTTGTAGTGTAATTAAAATGCAAGACTTTAAAAGTAAATGTTGGTTAATTAAATCTAAGTCTAATTAAAACTTAAATGTGCAATATTAAAACTTTGAAAAGTAAATTAATTAAATGACTTAAAACTAAAGCGTGACGAAAATTAAATTTGACAAAGTATTAAAAATGTAACTTAAAAATCAAACAAAGCAAAACGTAATTTAGAGTCCAAATCCCATCAGAATGTCTGATCGGAATGTTGTCACCATACCATCGGAATCCAGATCGCAAAGGAGTTATCGGAATGTATTACAGCTAGATCTATCGGAATGTTGAAAAAGAGATCCTATGGGAATGCAGTCTATCGGAATATATACAAGCTATCGGAATGTCACTCCCATCGGAATACACCCATCGGAATATGGCTCAGATCGGAATATTGCTATACAAATTTTGGCAGCACTTCGACTCAAAATACCTCAAGAGTCGTCGGAATGTGCGATCGCAATGTGCGATCGCAATCCCAGATCGAAATGAGGGGAATATTACTAGATCACAATCCGTCGGAATCCAAAACCCTTATCCCAATTTCGTCACAATCGGAATGTGGCTAAGTAGAGCTGTCGCAATATGTAGTATCCCTTACTTTCCGATGGAGAAAAAATTCGCAATAAGCACACGAACCAAATAAGCTATAACTAATAAGTTGAATTCTAAAACTTAAATGAAATGGAAATAGGACGAGATAAATAGCAACAAATTTAAAACCTTTTCAAACACGAAATAAGAAAACGAAATGACCAAACTTTTAGAAAAATGAAACTTTTTAGAGAACTTAGAAAAACAAATAAGCTAAGTATGAAACAAGCCAATAAGATTGTCAAACTTATAGCTTATCTCATACAAAAACTTAGATGAAAGTAAAAAGGTGAACTTTTTAGTAAAATAAGCAAAGAGATTAAGCAAGAACTTGCTTAATCCGAATTTAAAATAAACCAAAAGCAAGAAAAGTGGAAGGAGAATGATAAAAGAAAACTCGATCAAAGGTAAATAAAGATTAAAGCAACAAAATTAAGAACACTTACTTGGAATTAAAATGAATTAAAGTGCAAGACAAGTATTTAAAATAACATGAATTTAAAGAGCGAGTAATTAAAATGGTGGAAGAACTAATTGTCACTATTAGCCAACAAGAAAAAAATGAAAGCCTAAGGTTCCTATTTATAGTGGATTAGGGAGGTGCTTAGTGGAAGCTTCCTCCCCTCTTTCTTCTTTCTTTAATTATCATTAAGTCCTTGTCTTCTTAATTCTTCGACTTTTGTCTCGGGATTAATAACTCGTCTTGTAATTTCTTCAATAAATTAGACTTGAGTTCTTCGGCTTTTAGTAAACTTCCGTCTTTTGACTTTTTCTTCGATAAATCTTCAGAATTGGTCTTGGACTTCCGTTCTTTTTGCACTCTAGATTTCTTGACTTTGTCTTTTGTGTTTTTCTTCGATAAAAGCCCGTGAATGCCCGTGTTTTCTCCCCTCTCCACATTTTCGTCCTAAATCACAACAAAAACACAAACCACGCATAATTCCGACATTTACGACAATAAAATACACGTTTTGGCTTGGTTATTATTGTAATTAAGTGGTAAAAGGGATGGGTGTTTACACACCTATAAAATCCCCTACACTTGACCATTGCAATGTCCTCATGCAATGCATTAGTTACAAAGCACGTTTTACATTTTCCATCATAATCAATCCATATTGGCCTTTATTAAAGAGACAGAAAATTATAAACATTCAAAGGAAGAAAGTAAGTAAAGAAATTAAAAACATACCTTAGGGTTTTGGAAATGTCATGAATGATCATCATCCTCAAGTTTTCACATTCTCCAAACCAAGCTTAAAAACGAGATCATTGTTATTATAAGTTAGCAAACTAACACGAACTCATGTGGGCCAATTATTTACTTAGACTCCCTTATTCCTAGGTGTATCTCTTATATTTTATTTGTTGTCTTGAATGATCACGTGGATGCATTGTTGACTTATTTCGATAGTTATTTAGGCTGAAAACAAAGTGGGACGATTTAATCAATAGTTAGCTAAAGGACAAAATCTTTTAAAACTTTTTCTCAGGACCTCATAAAGTTCATATCTTGGCATAACTCGCTTCGCGATTTGAGACCTTTCTCGGACCGATATTTGGCAGCGACTTCATACTTCAAATCTTGAGAGACGTTTATGAAATAATGGTCTTCTCTTCATAATAGGAATTTCTTCACTTGAAGTTTTGAGAGATTCTTCATATTTGGACCACGACTTCTTCATTTTTCTCCAATATTTATTTGGGATTTTGATATACAACGATCCGCCTCCTTTTAGGACCTGGATCTATTTATCCTCATACCTTGTTAGGGCCTTTTTGGATAGACTTCTCCATGATCTTTACGGGAGTATTTTCTTTTCGTCGTGTGTCTCGATCCTTCATATTGATTCTTGATAAATGATTCTTCACATCACTTTGGATCTTTAGCAACAAAAGGTAGCCCTCATGCCTTGTTAGGGACTTTTCGGACTCGCCAATCTTCGCATCCCGCTTCAATATGTTATGCCTTGGCTATGAACTCTAATCCATACCGAGAAACTTTTAAACAATCTTGGGCTAGAAGCTAAGTAACTTTTCAAATCGTACAACCTTATTTATTGCAGATAAATTTATTAGCAAGCGATGGGAGAATAGGCTTATAATTAACTCACATAAATTCACGAAAGAATACCAAACTTATAATTGACTCTATCATCTCTCGTTCTCCACAGTTTAAAATCTCAAGGAATGAGACTCGTGGATGCTTAGCCTATTAAATCAAAGTTTTGGGTTTTCGAGTCATCTATAGGATCTTACAAATTCTTAGACTTTTTCAAGTTTAGAAATCGCATTTTAAAGTTCCCTTGATAAACGACTCTCTAGGATCAATTATAGAAACTTGCGAAAAGTTCTTGTTCTTAACCCGTGAGAGTTAAGACTTTCGCGTTTTAAAGCTCCCTATATAAAAGCCTAGCAAAACTTGACTTAAACACGTTAAGGATACTAGCTAGAGTAAACTTAGATAAGTAAACTCGGGTTGAGTCAAAATATTCACAACGTTTGAAAATTAAAACCACTTTATTAAAATTTATTCTAGTAAAGAAAGAAAATAACTATACAAAGGTAAAAATTAATAGGCCAAAATAGATCAAAAATTTTGAAAAATGTCAAAAAATTGATTTTCCGGTTAAAATGAGGACAAATGCAAGGAAAATGCCACTTAACTTTGATAGAAGTCCCCTCTACACTTGATATAAACATTGTCCTCAATGTTTAAGCATGTGGAAGTAAACTCCCCTACACTTAGGACATTGTGCACGTTGTTTAAATATTGCTAAGGAAAAGACAACTAACGAGATTCCTATTTTAATATTAGAAAATATAAAATAGTGAATCGAAGAGAGTTTAGGATAGAACCGGGAAGACGAAAACACGGAATCACGGGTCGTCAAACATTATCAAGAGTGGATCATTGAGCGCTCGAATCCCTGAATATGAGAAGAGAGGAAATAGCAAACACCAACGGGTCTCCCCTACACTTAGGATAAAGATAGCTAAAAGATAGATACATGAGTTGCCTCCCAAGAAGCGCTTGATTTTTGTTTACCGAGTCGTGAGCCTGACTCGACCTTGATTAGCATAGGAAGAAGCATGGAAAACATCCACTGGGATCAAATACATAGTTTTTGTCCATCAAATAGCACAAGCTTAAGGCGAACAAGGCAAGCCAAAGAAGAGTAGGCAAGGTTCCCTTAAGCAAAGATGGAGCACGGTGGTAGCAAGGGTGAAGAGGTGCAAGCATATCTTCAGTAGTTCCAAAAATCTTTCCTTTTATTTCAACAGACGGATACTGAGATGGCTGAAGAATATCGATACCGGGGTCGAACACCTTTTCCTTTAGGGGAAAATAGCACTCAGGCGCAGCAGAATTTGAAGATGATCCGCTAAGAAAATGCACAACCTCGTCCTCAGAAGGTGGACAAAGAGGTGTCAAAACATACGTGCTGCGGATGTTGGTGTCGTCCGGTTTCTTCTCCCTTGAAAGAATTTTCTTCAAATCCGTAGAAGGATGAAGACCATAATCATCAAAGTCCAAAGGAGGTGCATCACTCTCATGAGGGAAGTATGTGTTGAGAAAAGTAGAAAATTCTTCCTCAAATGAGTAGTCATCCAAAGTAGGATCAAGTGATGTAAGCGGAGGATCTTCATCATGTGAAGAATCACTCGAAAGAGTATCGGCCTCATCAAAATCATCATAAGTGGGCACGTCGGGATACTCGGAAGTAAAATCATCATAATCATCCCCATCGGAGCTAGAATCATCATCATAAGCATCATAGATCGGTGGAGAATCATATATGGGTGAAGGTTCCAAATTGGAGAGAGAATCATCCACATCATCTTGAAAAAGTAGATTATCATTGCAAGAATCGAATAGAGGATTGTTGTAGACGACAAAATCATCAAGCACATTAATCATATTCGCGGATTCTCTTCCATAGGATTTGCTTGTAAGCTTCCCCATTTCAAAAACTTGTGCATCATCCCCGACTCTTAAGATGAGTTCACACTTATCCACATCAATTAAAGCTCTACCGGTTCTCAAAAATGGGCGTCCAAGTATTAACGAAATACGAGGGTCCATTTCATAATCAACAACGACAAAGTCGACCGGAAAAGTGAATGTTCTAACTTTAATGAACACATCTTCGGTAATACCAACGGGGTAAGCGAGAGTGAGATTGGCTAGCTCAAGAGTCATTTTGGTGGGTGTAAGGTCGGGCAATGACAACTTTTTCCAAACACTTAAAGGCATCAAATTAATACTTGCCCCGAGATCGGCTAAGGCAGTAAATTTGTCAGTTTGGTTAAAAGTACAAGGTAGCACAAAACGACCGGGATCTCCAAGTTTTTCCGGAAGTTCTTTAAGAAGGATTGCAGAGCAATTTTCGTTCAAGCGAGTATTAACAAACTCGACCATCTTCTCCTTCTTACTAAGAAATTCCTTAAACATCTTGACAAATTGTGGCATTTGAGCAAGAGCTTCAACAAGGGTAAAGGTGACTTTCATGCCGGCAACCTTTTCCAAAAAGTTAGAGACTTGAATGTCATTCTTAGTCAAAATTCTAGCCTTGTTGAGTCGAGAAGGGTAAGGAATGCTGGGGTTGGGTGGTGGAGGTGTAGAAGGTGAAGGTTGAGATGGTGAGGGTTTAGAGGTGGAAGGTGGGGTTGGTGGAGGATTCGTCTTGGGTATTTCTTCATGATGAGGCAGAGACGGTAATGGTGAACTAATACTAGGTGTGGGAGTAGTAGGGATAAATGGTGGTGGAGGAGGTGTAGATGATGTAATTGGGGGCGGGATAGATGGTCCTACGAAAGTAACTCCACTACGAGTAGTAATAGCACTCACATTCGCTCTCGGATTGGTGACGGTGTTTGAAGGTAGAGAACTCGAAGTAGAGGGTTGAATGGTTGGTAAGAAACTAGCCATCATATTCTTCAAATCATTCTTTTGATTGCTGAAGGAGGATTGTATATCATTTCAAAGCTCGGATCTAATGTCATTCCCTTGCTTGGTGATATCCCCTTTCAAATTGATAATTTGGCTTTGTAGATTCTTGATTTGCTCTCCTTGGGTTCTCATTAAAGCTTCAACATCTTGATTAATGGGTGGGGCTTGTTGAGCGGGTGGGTTATAAGGATTAGAAGCTCGAGATGGGATTTGGTTGCTTCTATTGTAGTTGTTGTTGGGGTTTTGGTTTTGAGGAGAAAAACCGGGTGAAAGGTAGTTGTTTGACCGGTAACTTAGCAAATTTCGATCCCCTTGAAGTCGGGCTTGGTAATTTTCCGGTGAATAATTACCATAAGCCGCATACACGTTTTCCGGATTGCCTTGAGTAGAAGGACAATCAGTGTATGAGTGAGGACCGCCGCATGTTTCATAAGGATTCGCTATCGCTTTAACTTGTTGTTGGTTTGAAGCGATGAGCAAGATATTTTTGTTATTTCGGCCATCATGCGGGTGAATTCGGTCATATCGGGGTTTGCTGAAGTAGAAGAAACATTGACTCTCGGGTTGTTCCTTGAAGAAGCGGAGGAATCCCAGTTTTTGTGATGAGTAGTCATGTTTTCAATAAGCTCTCTACACTCCTCGGGTCTTGTTTTCATAAATGTGCCACCGACGGCTACATTAATCGTATCACGATCACGAAAAGTTAAACTGTTGTAGAAAGTATCAATTAAGGTTACGGGGAGCATGTTGTGGTTTGGACAACGATCGATCAAAACGTTATATCTTTCCCAAGCATCAAAGAGAGATTCATCGGGTTCTTGCATGAAACCGCTGATTTGATTTCGAAGGCTCGTGACCATGGATGGTGGAAAGTAGCGCGACAAAAAGCGTTGAGTCATGTCATCCCAAGTATGAATAGAATTCTTCGGGAGACGATCAAACCATTTCTCGGCGTGGTGTGATAAAGTATGTGGGAAGATTTGAAGGCGTAGAACATCCATTGTGGCACCGGGCAACTTCATGCTTTGGGTAATAGTAATGAATTTGTCGAGGTGCTTGTTGGCATCATCATCAGGTATTCCGCGGAATGGATTAGTTTGCACTTGCTGGATCATGTGATGCTTCAACGAAAACTCCGGAGCCGTGATTTGCATCGGCACAATCGGTCCTCCTCGTCCAAACATGGTAGGTTGACAAAGCTCCTCCATTGTCCGAAGATCGGGCTGTGGAAGAACATTGTTGTTGTTATTGTTGAGGTGCGGTGGATTATTGTTGTTGCTCACACCTGCCATAGCTAAATCTTCACGAGTCTCGGGCTCTTGATAAGTTGAAGATCTAGTACGCATACACTTACAAAAGCAAAAGAAAAGAATACCAAACACAAAGAGAATATATATATACTATAAAGAAAATAAAATCTTTTTGGATTTTTGAAAATTTTTAATTATGGGTTTTTGAAATTTTTAAACAAGAAAAATAACGCTCACGAATGAACGGATCCCAAAAAGCAACGCGTCTCTCACAGAAAACCGTTAATCTTTACGAAAAGAGCCGGCAGCGGTGCCATTTAATACGAGGCTTTTGGCCAGTAAGAAAATTAAGTTCGTTGTGGTGGTCTAATCGAATTGAAAAATGGGTTTAAGTGCGACTCAGCTGTCTTTGGTGGAAACAAATGTTGTGTCGTTGTAGTGTAATTAAAATGCAAGACTTTAAAAGTAAATGGCGGTTAATTAAAGCTAAGTCTAATTAAAACTTACATGTGCAATATTAAAACTTTGAAAAGTAAATTAATTAAATGACTTAAAACTAAAGCGTGACGAAAATTAAATTTAACAAAGTATTAAAAATGTAACTTAAAAATCAAACAAAGCAAAACGTAATTTATAGTCCAAATCCCATCGGAATGTCTGATCGGAATGCTGTCACCATACCATCGGAATCTAGATCGCAAAGGAGTTATCGGAATGTATTACAGCTAGATCTATCGGAATGTTGAAAAAGAGATCCTATGGGAATGCAGTCTATCGGAATATATACAAGCTATCAGAATGTCACTCCTATCGGAATACACCCATCGGAATATGGCTCAGATCGGAATATTGCTATAGAAATTTTGGCAGCACTTCGACTCAAAATACCTCAAGAGCCGTCGGAATGTGCGATCGCAATGTGCGATCGCAATCCCAGATCAGAATGAGGGGAATGTTACTAGATCGCAATTCCGTCGGAATCCAAAACCCTTATCCCAATTCTGTCACAATCGGAATGTGGCTAAGTAGAGCTGTCGCAATATGTAGTATCCCTTACTTTCCGATGGAGAACAAATTCGCAATAAGCACACGAACCAAATAAGTTATAACTAATAAGCTGAATTCTAAAACTTAAATGAAATGGAAATAGGACAAGATAAATAGCAACAAATTTAAAACCTTTTCAAACACGAAATAAGAAAACGAGATGACCAAACTTTTAGAAAAATGGAACTTTTTAGAGAACTTAGAAAAACAAATAAGCTAAGTATGAAACAAGCCAATAAGATTGTCAAACTTATAACTTATCTCATACAAAAACTTAGATGAAAGTAAAAAGGTGAACTTTTTAGTAAAATAAGCAAAGAGATTAAGCAAGAACTTGCTTAATCCGAATTTAAAATAAACCAAAAGCAAGAAAAGTGGAAGGAGAATGATAAAAGAAAACTCGATCAAAGGTAAATAAAGATTAAAGCAACAAAATTAAGAACACTTACTTGGAATTAAAATGAATTAAAGTGCAAGACATGTATTTAAAATGACATGAATTTAAAGAGCGAGTAATTAAAATGGTGGAAGAACTAATTGTCACTATTAGCCAACAAGAAAAAAATGAAAGCCTAAGGGTCCTATTTATAGTGGATTAGGGCGGTGCTTAGTGGAAGCTTCATCCCCTCTTTCTTCTTTCTTTAATTATCATTAAGTCATTGTCTTCTTAATTCTTCGACTTTTGTCTCGGGATTAATAACTCGTCTTGTAATTTCTTCAATAAATTAGACTTGAGTTCTTCGGCTTTTAGTAAACTTCCGTCTTTTGACTTTTTCTTCGATAAATCTTCAGAATTGGTCTTGGACTTCCGTTCTTTTTGCACTCTTGATTTCTTGACTTTGTATTTTGTCTTTTTCTTCGATAAAAGCCCGTGAATGCCCGTGTTTTCTCCCCTCTCCACATTTTCGTCCTAAATCACAACAAAAACACAAACCACGCATAATTCCGACATTTACGACAATAAAATACACGTTTTGGCTTGGTTATTATTGTAATTAAGTGGTAAAAGGGATGTGTGTTTACACACCTATCAGACTGTCACATCTAAATTTCAAAGATATGAACAAACTTGCAAAACAAAACAAAGTTCTTGGCTTACCTTCTCTTGTGTATTCAAAAGACAAACCTTGTTCAGCTTGTGAAAAAGGTAAACACAAGAGAGCTTATTTCAAGCCAAAACAAAACTTTTCTATCAGTAAGTGTCTTCATCTTCTTCATATGGACTTGTTTGGACCAGTCAGTCCAATGTCTATAAATCATGAGAAATACACTCTTGTGATTGTTGATGAATACTCTAGATACACTTGGGTATACTTCCTGAAAAAGAAGAGCCAGGCTCCTAAATTCATAATGTCTTTTATCAGGCAAGTAGAAAACTAAAATGATACTAAAGTTAAACAAATACGAACTAATAATGGAACAGAATTCAGGAACCAAGAGCTTGAGAGTTTTTGTGATGAGAAAGGAATTTCTCAGAACTTCTCTTCTCCTTACACACCTGAACAAAATGGTGTGGCTGAAAGGAAGAATAGAACTCTCATTGAAGCTGCTCGAACCATGCTTAATGGATCCAATCTTTCAAAACACTTCTGGACTGAGGTTGTAAAAATAGCTTGCTATACTCAAAAAGATGTATTATTGTCAAAAGACATGATAAGACTCCTTATGAAATATTCAGGGAAAGGATTCCAGATATCAGCTACTTTCATGTGTTTGGATTGACTGTGTTCATTTACAATCAAAAGGACCATCTTGGTAAATTTGATGTTGTTAGAAGTAATTAAAGTGATGGTCATATAATATATCGTTGCGAAGCTCGTGAAAAATGTTATTTAATGATGTCGAGAGTTTTTAGTTATTATTGTTTATGTAACGGGATTTAGTTCCGAACACACAAATGAGGAAGGCCTCCTAAACATTTGTTACTTAGTATAAAAGGCTTCCTAATCCTCATTTGTGGGTGTGCTTTCCATTTGATTAGTTTTAGAGAGAGAAAGGTGTGTTTGTTTCTCTCACTAGGAAATCACCAACTTTGTATTTCTTTTCTTTTCTTCATCTTAATCTAATCCTTCTTTTTTAGTTTAATCATCATCATGTTATTTGTGTTTGATTAGTCGTGTGATGTAGTCCTACAAGTGGTATCATTCGCCAAGGGATTCGTAGTTAGCGTTGGTGTTGATTTGGTGTGGATTTGGTATTGTTTTCGTGGAGTTTTTTAGTTTAGGATATTGGATTCGATAAATATTTGAGGTTTTGAGGTGTTGTTATTGGGGTGATCGAAGTAGTTATTGATTTTGGTGGATTCGTGATTGTGTTGTGGTGGTTTAGCATCATCTCTGTCGACTCATACAGTATTTCTTCATTTTTAGGATAAATCTTCGGAAAAGGGTTTGTTATTCCGAAATTTTTCATTTCGGAAAAGGGTTTATAATTCTCTGAAAAGTTCATTTTTTCCGAAGAATTTTCTGAAAATCCAGTTATTCCGAAAAAGCAGTTTTTACTGAAAACCCTTTTATTCCGAAGAATTTACTGAAAAGATCTCTTATTCCGAAGATTTTATTGAAATCCAATTATTTCGAAGATTTTACTGAAAATACACTTTTTCCGAAGATTTTACTGAAATCTACTTATTCTGAAGATTTTACTGAAAATACACTTTTTCCGAAGATTTTACTGAAATCCATTTTTTCCGAAGATTTTACTGAAAACCAACTTTTTCCGAAGATTTTTTCTGAAAACTTCTTTTATTCCGAAAAACTAATTTTTCAGAAAAAGCCAATTTCTCTGAAAAACTCTTTTTTCCGAAAAAGCAATTACTCCGAAAAAGCAGTTTTTTCTGAAAATCAAATTATTCCGAAAAAGGTTTTTTCTGAAAAGCCATTTATTCCGAAAAAGCAGTTTTTTCTGAAAAAGCCATTATTCCAAAAATATTTTCAAAATTTGTGTTTTCGTGTGTTTTTTTGCCTTGGAATTTTTGGTTTCAGGAGAGTTTTTTTAGGGGATTTAATCATATTTAGGGGATTATAACTTCAACATTCTGCTTTCTACGAATTGAGATCCTGTTTTTCACACGACTTCTTCGATGACGTCTCAACAAGATATTTATGTTGCGGGTACTGAGAATCGTCCTCCCATGCTCACCAAGGAGAACTACACTACATGGGCTAGTCGTCTCCTTCGTTATGAAAAATATAAACCTTTGGGAAAATTGATTGTCAAATCGATTCAACAAGGTCCGTATGTTAGAAGAACCATCATTGTGCCTGGGGACCCTACGAATGCTAACCCAGTGGCTGACTCTAGTCATGAGCAAACAGATGAAGAATTAACTGAAGTTGAATCTAAACAACTCGACGCTGATGATCAAGCAATTCAAGTCATCCTTATGGGTCTTCCCGAAGATGTTTATGCTGCTGTCGATAGTTGTGAAACCGCACACGAGATGTGGCTTAGGATTCAGAAAAGATGAAGGGGAGTGAAATTGGTTTACAAGAGAAGGAAACTAAGTTGCTTCGTGAATGGGAGAAATTTACGTCTACTGAAGGGGAACAAATTGAACCTTACTATCATCGATTTTCAACCCTCATGAATCATCTTAGAAGAAACAAACATGAACCTGCACAAATTGCTGCAAACATCAAATTTCTTGATAATCTTGCTTCTGAATGGTCAAGATATGTCACTCTTGTCAATCAAACCAAGGATCTTCATGTAGTGGACTACACTCAAGTATATGATTATTTGAAGATGAATCAAGATGAAGCTAAAGAAGTTAGGGCTGAAAGACGTGCCAAGACACAAGATCCATTGGCTTTCATGGCAAACTCTCCATCATCTATGTCATATCCCATGGTACCTTACCATCAACCCTCATCAAGTAACTTCATGCCACAACAACAACAACAACAACTCACTCCTTATGGATATCAACCTACTCCTGCTGTGAACTACTTACAACAACCCATTGCCTGTTTTGATGACATCACCGATCCAACTCATGCGATTAACACTGGTCTTGCACTTCTTGCAAAGGCATTCAAATTTACCATTAACCCCACCAACAACAATCAGAGAATCTCCTCGAACACTAGAAATAGGCAGATTGCTCAACCTTTCATGAATGCGAATCAAGATCGTCAATTGGTAGCTGCTGGGATACAATATGGTCAGAATGTTGGGAAAGCAGGAAATCAGTATGGACAAATTCGTGGTCAGAATCCGAATGTTCCAAATGTGGGTAATCAGAATGGGTTAATAGTTGTGCCAACGGTTGGTAATCAGATGGGAAACATTATGGATGCAAGGGCTGAGAATACTGGTACGGGAAATGGAAACAACAATCTTCAAGTTCAGTGCTACAACTGCAGGGGAATTGGTCATTATGCTCGAGATTGCACAACAAAAAAGAAGAGGGATGCTGCTTATCTTCAGACTCAGCTTCTCATATCACAAAAAGAAGAGGCAGGGATTCCACTTCAAGGTGAGGAATTTGATCTTATGGCTTTTGCTGCAGAATATGACGAGGAAGAATAGGTGAATGCCAACTACATCTTGATGGCAAACTTACAGCAGGCATCAACCTCAGGAATGCATGATGACAAAGCTCCCGTCTATGATTAGACGGTCCCTCTGAGGTACACCCAAGTTTTGATGATAATGATATATATAATATGTCTAATCAGGAGGAAGAGTATACTGAGATGCTTGAGCCTTACATTGAGACACACGAGGATCAAACGAATAATAGTAATATCATTTTGAATGAGCCTAGTGTGGACCTTAGTATGGATCAAGTTGCTCAGCCTACAACCCTTCCTGATGAGACTCATGCGTAGTATAGATCTCTATTTGATAAGCTTACTAAGGATGTAGATCATGCTACGGTTGTTAATAATAAGTTTAGAGAAACTAATGCCAAATTGACCAATGAGCTTGCGGGATATAAGGAATGGGAGAAATTTTTTGAAATTCATCAGGTTAAAATTAAAGAACTTGAACAAGCTCATGCTACATCGGTTTATCAAGAAAAATGCACAACTAAGAAATTAAATGCCTTAAATTAAAGTAGTGCTAAAAAGATAAGCGAATTGAATGATGAAATCACGTCTCTTAATAAACAGCTTTCAACTGAAAAATCTACCATTTTGGAGTTAAAACAAGAACGAAAAAAGCTGAAACATGATTTCAAAATTCGAAAAGATGGGCTTTTTGAGGATTTTTGCAAAGCTCAGGATAGGATTAGAGAATTAGATAACCTTTTAGTTAAACGTGGCCAAACTATGCAGACGATAAATATGCTCGCACCAAAAGTGAATGAGATAAATTACACTCGATACAAATTGGCTTTAGGTTGTCCTCTTCCCCCTAATCCCGGATACCTTAAGCAAGTTTAGGCCACTAATGAAACATTATATAATGGTAGTGTGCTATTGTCTGATGAGCATGATCCTCCTATTGTGCATGATTCCGAGGAAACTACTGAACTTGCTGAAGAGACTCGTTTAAGAATGAAAAAGCTTGATAAAGAAGTGACACCTGTTTATTATCCGAAAATCAATCCTCCAACTGTTTTTGTTTTGTCTAAAACGAGTACTAAAATGCTTTTACTACCAAGTGAGGAATTGTCTGATGACCCTCCTAAACCGAGTATCACACGCCGATTTCTAAACGAGCTTAAAGATAACTATGTCATCCTTAAACGTGTCGTTAATTCCAAAATAACTGGAGGAAATTTTACATCACCTGTTCAGATTGAGATCCAGAAAATTCTTCAAAACGATATTAATCCGATTATTAATCAAGTTGATGCTAGGTTAGGTAATTTGGAAAACGCTTTTCAAAAAGAATTTGCCAACTTTGTTGAAGACTTTAAATCTTTGGCGAAGGAAGCTGATGAATCTCTTGATAAAATCAAAGTTTTGGAAAATGATCTTGAACGACTCTCTAAAGCTCGTGATTGTATTGATAGTAGCCCTGTTGAGTTAAGTACCTCTGTGTCGCATAATGAAAACCTTCAAACTGAGCTTGATCTTATGAAACAGAAAATGGAATCTTATGTCATTAAAAAAGATAAAGAATTCACCGATATATGGAATAAATTTGTCAAAAAATGTGATGAATGCAAATATGACAAGATTTCGTATGAAAAAGCTTACAATGAAATGCAACAAACTATCGCACGGTTGCAGGCTCAGTTAGGAGGGGATAAGGAAACGAATTTGGCCTCTTCAGGGTTAGAGAGTGCTAGTGATGGTAATGTTCAGAAGCTTAAGGCTAAGATTACAGATTTAGAATCTGTTGAACAAAGAAAGTCTGTCTATCAGAAACTTATTGATAAAATATGTGAGAACCGTAAATTAAAGGCTTTGTTAAAAGATAAGACTTCTAAGCCTAGCTCGATTGTGGATACGATGATCCAGAAACCAGCAACCTCGGGACCCACTCATATTGTTGTTACACCGTTTCCCAAGGCTGCTGGAATGAAAGCTGCTCTTATTGCCCCAGGAATGTTTCGCGTTAGACCTTCATCTCAAACTAGGGTAGATATCTCTGTGCCTAGCAACCAACGTAAAGCAAGCGTTAGGACAAAACCGACCACTATTGCACAACCACAAGTCATTGATTTAAAAAATGCTAATTTTAACAAGCGTGTGTCTTTTTCTACAGGAATGAACAACTACACTAAGAGCAGAAGGCCACAGCCTACGAGCAATACAAGGAATGATAGGGTCCCTTTTGCCTCTAGAAGTAGTCGTCCCAAGGCTAATAATGTGGAAGTAGAAGAACACCGTAAGAATTTACCGTTTTTTATTCATAATCAGAAACTTAATTCTTCTGAATGTAATGACTTTAAACTTGCTATTCGAAATGAAAAATCTGAAGTTATTTGTGCTAAATGTAATAAATGTTTCTTTAATTTTAGTCATGATGTTTGTGGTTTGACTATGAATGGTTTGAACTATGGTGGTTACACTCGACTTGACAAGCTTTCTATCAGCGAAACACATAGCACTCCTAAGGCTAAAGTGTATGTTCTGAAAACTAAGTAGGTAGGGTCCACTAAAAGTATTGCTACGCCTAGAAGTCCCAGATTTACCTCTAAGTGGTTGCCTACTGGAAGGTATTTTGCCTCTAATGGTCATGTTATTGATTCTAGTAGATCTCATACTGACAGTGAAATGTCGGTATGTGATATGGCTTGATTATTACCTAACCATACAGGAACCTATTTCTTCGGTTGCCAAATTTTCTCTTCTCTTATCATTGGCAGGCTGTTGAAATTTGTCTCTGGTGTGTGGACTCGGGCTGTTCCAAACATATGACTGGGAATCGAAGTCTTCTCAAGAACTTTGTATGGCGTTTTATGGGAACTGTTCGATTTGGAAATGATCATGTTGCGGCAATTCTAGGCTATGTGATCTTCATTGGGGAAATATTATCATCACCAGAGTTTCTTTTGTTGATGGCTTGGGACACAATTTGTTCTCGGTTGGGCAATTTTGTGATTAAGATTTGGAGGTTGCCTTCAGGAGTCATACTTGCTTTGTTAGGGATCTTGAAGGAATTGATCTGTTGAAAGGAAATCGCACAACAAACCTTTACACCATTGATCTTTTTCAAATGTCTGCTGCATCTCCAATTTGTCTCATGGCCCAGGCTACTTCAACAAAGTCATGGTTATGGCATCAAAGGTTATCTCATCTCAATTTCGATGCCATCACCCAACTTGCAAAAGATGATCTCGTTACCGGTCTTCCAAAGTTCAAATATACTAAAGACCATCTTTGTCCATCATGTGAGCAAGGTAAAAGCAAGAAGAAGCCTCACAAACCTAAACCTGTTCCAAATTCGACGAATAGGTTGCATCTCCTTCATATGGATTTGTGTGGCCCAATGAGAATCGAAAGTATTAATGGAAAGCGGTATGTCCTTGTGATTGTGGATGATTATTCTCGTTACACATGGGTTCATTTTCTTGCTTCGAAAGATGAAGCCCCGGATGTAATTATCAGTTTCTTGAAGAAAACATCAGTACTACTTCAAGCCCCTGTTATCATTGTTAGAACGGATAACGGTACAGAATTCACCAATCAGAAACTGAAAGCTTATTTTGACGAAGTTGGGATTTCTCATCAAACTTCGGCTGTACGAACTCCAGAGCAGAATGGAGTTGTGGAACGGAGGAATCGTACGTTAGTGGAGCTGCTCGGACGATGCTTCTCTCCTCCAGTGCACCATTATTCCTTTGGGCTGATGCTATAGCAACTGCATGTTATACTCAAAACCGCTCCATTATTCACACCCGCTTCAACAAAACACCTTATGAGATCATTAATGGAAGAAAACCGGATATTTCATTTTTACATGTCTTTGATGTTTATGTTATCCGAAGAATGACCGTGAAGATATCGGTAAACTTGAACCTAAACGTGATATTGGCTTTTTCATTGGTTATTCTTCAACTGCTTGTGCTTACAGGGTTTATAATCGAAGGACAAGAAAGGTAATGGAGACTATGAATGTTACTTTTGATGAACTCTCGGGTATGGCCTCTCAACATAGAAGTTCTCACCCCGAGCTTCAAAGTCAGACTTCTGGACACGTAAGTTCAGGACTCGCGCTTCAAATTGCACCGTCAGCAATCTCATCATTACAACCCTCAGAACGTGACTTGGAAGTTTTATTTGGGCCAATCTATGATGAATATATGGAGGGTCCTTCGTCATTTGGTGTTCCTCAAAATGCCTCGGCTGCACCTGCTACGGTAGTTCTAGAACCACCAGCTGCATCTACACCAACGGCATCAGTTTTTGCACCATCTACGTCAACCTCAACCATATTGACTCCAAACATTCCAAACACGTCTCCGACTGCTGACGCAAATCAACAACATTCTCAGCAAATTCTAAATCATGTTCATCTTCAGAATGAAATAGTTGCTGAAAATGCAAACAATGCGATGCTCAACGAACACGAGTTTGTTAATCCATTTGCGGCTTCCACAAGTACTATTCAGCCTTCAACACCATATGTGGATCCATCGAGCTCGCATCAAGTTTCTCATACACTTCCACATGAACAAAAATGGACTAAGAATCATCCTTTGGTTCAAGTGATTGGTAATCTCTCAAGACCAGTCTCAACATGAAATCAGTTGCGTACTGACGGTGATATGTGTATCTATGCACTATCAGTCAACACAATGGAACCAGCAAGTGTTAAATAAGCAATGACCGATGCATCATGGATTGAGTCTATGCAAGAAGAACTCAATAAATTCACCCGGCTTGATGTATGGGAGTTAGTACCTCGACCGGACAATATCGATCCCCTTACACTGAAATGGTTATTCACAAACAAGATGGATGAGGAGCAAACGGTCATTAGGAACAAGACTCGGTTAGTTGTGAGAGGTTATAAACAGCAGGAGGGAATTGATTTCGCTGAATCCTTCGCCCCGGTAGCTAGGATGGAAGCTATTAGGATTTTCTTGGCATACGCTGCACACAAATCGTTCACTGTGTATCAAATGGACGTAAAGACGGCTTTCTTGCATGGACCATTAAAAGAAGATGTGTATGTATGTCAACCTGAAGGTTTCATCAACACCGAACATCCAAGCCATGTCTACAAGTTGAAAAAGGTAATTTATGGTTTGAAACAAGCACCGAGGGCATGGTACGACGAATTAGCATCATTTCTTCTACAAAATCACTTCTGCAAAGGAACCATTGATCTAACTTTGTTTATCAAGCACTACGGCAACGACATATTGGTGGCTCAGGTCTATATAGATGATATTATATTTGGTTCTACTAACCCAAAATATTCCATATTATTTGCAGACCTTATGAAAAGTCGATTTGAAATGTCCATGACGGGGGAAATGATGTTTTTTTCTTGATCTCCAAGTTCACCAATCCCCCCGTGGCATTTTCATTTATCAGGCCAAATATGTGCTTGAAATTCTAAAGAAATTTGGGATGGAAAACTGTGATCCTATTGGTACCCCAATGGACACTAAACACAAGCTTGATTTAGATAAGAAAGGGACATTTGTAGATCCTACAAAATACCAAAGTATGATCGGGTCCCTTATGTACTTAACCTCAATTAGACCGGACATTGTGTATGCTACTTGTTTATGTGCTCGGTATCAGGCTAAACCAACCGAGAAGCACCTCAAGGAGGTTAAAAGGATCTTTCATTATCTCCGGGGAACCATTCACATGGGTCTCTGGTATACGAAGGATTCTGGTTTTAATCTAACTAGTTTTTCAGATGCCGACCATGCAGGGTGTCATGATACATTCAAAAGCACTTCCGGTGGAGCACAATTCTTAGGCGAGAAGCTAGTGAGCTGGTCATCAAGAAAACAAGACTGTACGACGTTGTCCACCGTGGAAGCAGAATATGTGTCTCTATCCGTGTGTAGTGCTCAAGTCCTTTGGATGAGAACACAACTCACGGATTATGGCTTTCACTTTAACAAAGTGCCTATCTATTGTGACTCACAATCAGCCATAGCCATATCCTGCAACCCGGTCCAACACTCCAAGACCAAGCACATTGTTGTCCGATTCCATTTCATAAAGGAGCATGTGGAAAGAGGAACGATCGAACTGTATTTTGTCAAGACGGACTACCAACTAACCGACATCTTTACCAAATCTCTTTCTCAAGACAGATTTGAATTCTTGGTTCGTCGACTTGGTATGCGTAGTTTCACTCCTGATGAACTTGAACGTCTTGCACATTTGCAGTAACCTTGTATATATCTATCAGAAAATCAAAATACAAAAATATAAAACCTATAAAAACAAAATAAAAAATGAGAAAATCTTTCAAAATACCAAAAATATTCTCCTTCGACATGTCTCTCAGCATCGATAATATGGACGTACTTAGAAATGTTGTTCAATAACGACACGGGAACGTACATAAAGTTCGAATGAGAGTTCAAATGTTTTCAAAACATGTCTTTTCTGTTTTTCTTCTCATAATGGCTTATAGTCACATGTCAGACTATAACCCGGTCCCTAAATAAAGGAAAGTCTTTGACTTATCCTCAACAACGAGAAATTTATTTTTCTCGGTCATGAGCTTATATCAAAACATTCAAAGTTTTAAGCTCATGAACACGATTTTTCTCGGACTTTTGAGCACAATTTTTCAAAGTATTTCAAAACAATGTGCTCATATACTCCCCTATTTAAATTGTATCTCTTTTCGAGGGGAGTATAATGATTTCGTAAACATTTGTTCCAAAGTTTCATGACACATTATTCTCTCCATGTTTCATCACTAGTTTCACAAAAAATTCAATTTCATGTAATTTTTGAGGGGGAGAATAGTGATTAAAATGTGTTATCTTGGATAAGATATTTGATATAAGTGCTTTCTCTTCTTAATATGTGCAAAAACCTTTCCTTTTTTGATGCACGTATGTAGGGGGAGCGTTTTGGGTGATACAAAAAACCTTCAAGGTGTAAACTCTGATTTCATCAACACCTTGATTGCTTTTTCAACAGGTTTTTTCTGGTTACGATATCTATACCCTTCAACACATTAATTCACGATGGTATTGGTGTCAAAAGGTGGTTAGGTATTCGTCCTATGATCCAACCAGAACCAGAGGGGTCTTCCCAGGGACAATCCATTAGAACTTAGAAGTCCTTAGGAAAGATGGAGTAGTTGAGTGTACGGGAATAATGCCGACTAATGACTTAAGCTAGCACTGGAACAATCACAACAAGGTGCTAGTTATGACGTCTTGGTAAGCATTGAAGGGGTTGAAGAATGAAAAAGAAATGTAAGGATAAAGGGTGTAAAGAAAGAAGCCCTCCATACAACTTCGGCAGAAACCGGGTCAATACATCTACTATCAGAATCATGTTGATGATTTCTGGTATTGAAGACAAAGCATCATGAACCCAGTGATGCAATGCACAACCCATCCCAGCCTACTCAAGCTTCTCTCAAAAGAAGTTTGTTTTATTGTCACGGAGTTCAACTCATTTCTATCGACTTTCTCACTCCAAGATAGTAGATATTGAATAGGTGGCAGTCTGCTCCAGCCTCTGATCACCAAATAAAAGTGCACTTATAGAGTCTAGAGCCAACGAGATTCATCAAAAATCTCATCAGGACACTTATTCCATATTTCAATTGTTGTTCATCAATAGAACACAAGCGATGAGTTACAGAGTCCTACGCTCTATCCTTGTGGTATTGCTAGAACATTCAGAGTGATACTCTCTAGTATTCACAGTGATGAATGGAAATCCTTCCAGTGTTAACATCAAACAGCACTGCGGTAGGTCATATGTACGATTCAGTTTGAATTAAACATATGCTAACTGGAAAGCAACAACGGTTTGATTCTTAATTGATTCAAACTTGTTCCAGATCTCGACGCAATATCTTTATGATCTTGCCAGAACATTCAGAGTAATACTCTTCAGTATTTACAGTGACGAATAGAAATCCTTCCAGTGTCATCATCAAACAGCACTGCGTTAGGTAACTTGTGCGATTCTATATGAATCAAACTTGTGTCAACTGGAAAGCAACGATGGTTTGATTCTTAATTGATTCAAACTTGTTCCAGGAAATTGAATTGACGACTTAATTAGCAGAATGGAACTGTATGATTCACTCCTTACTATGAATTATCTTTCGATAAATTCAAATATTGAGAACGGCCACCACAGCTGGAAACCCTGTCAAGGAAGTTCTTTGAACTTACCTAATCACAGGTACAGTATTCTTACTGTATAACGGGAAACCAGAGGAATGCAAACGGTGGCGTAACTTCAAGAAGTCGTAATTCAAGACCACATGCTCATATATTTGAAGAAAGCTCAAGAACATCTAAAGACAAAGACTTCCGCTACTCTGATGATCAAGGGAGATTGTTAACAAGCTTTCAAGTCAACACAAACCATGAGTATGTGGAGAAAGACACAAGAACACAAGCTGGCAAAGTTACAAGATCAAGTCAAAGCAAAGATCAAAGATGCAAGATCACAAGTCATGAAAGGAACTATGAAGAAACACTCAAGACATCGAGCTTCAAAGTCTGCAACAACAAAGAAGTGAAGTCACATATTACATGACCACCCCTTAGGGGGAGATTGTTAGAAGTAATTAAAGTGATGGTCATATAATATATCGTTATGAAGCTCGTAAAAAATGTTATTTAATGATGTCGAGAGTTTTTAGTTATTATTTGTGAGAACCCGTACTTTCCCAGCATTATTTTATTCTTTTTATACGTGCTTCTTGAATTTTCTAACGTATTACGTTTTCTTATATTGCTATATGTAAATCCTAAGATTATTAAATTATACTTTTTAAGTATTTTTCTGATCATCGATAAATACTTTGTATGGGATTATAAAAATTTTATTTTATTTTTCCATATTTAATTTGAATCAAAGTTTTTGATTTAAAATCACCCGCGTGCGTTTTACAACGAGTTTATTCTAAATCAATGTACAACGAGAATTCATAGTGATCGCGATACCGACGGATGCCCAATAGTTTACGTTTATTTATCGATTGTTTCGATAATTAATACTTTCGACGATTTCGTTTTAATTACGTATTAAGTCGTGTCGAGAAATCATTTAATCATTTTTATGATGCATTGTAACTTTTGAAAAGTATTTTTACGAAACCCGAGCCCCGTAAATATTTTCAATATTTACCAATAACCATTCTCTACCCTTTAAAACTATTAATTGTTTTTAGGTCCACAAGTTTGCAAATTGGCAACTTAGGTCCCTCCACTTAACTAGCCATATATAAACCATTTTTTTACTTCCACTTTCACACACAATTACAACTAGCTAAAAAAAAAATACAAACACCTCCCTCCTCCCCTTGTTTTGCCGTGACATCCCAACCCCAAAACACCCTCAAATCTTGATCATCCATCATGAATTAATCAAAACAAAAACAAGACCCATCTCTAAAATCTTCTTGTCATTCTAATGATACAAAAATATCTTACATGCATCATGTTTTCAAGATTATAATTTTGTGGTTGTATGATGTTTTAATCATCATGCATGTGGTGTTTATGGTAAGATTATGTTGTTTTTATCATAAAAAGTCTTGTTTTTTAATCTCTGATTTTGTTAAATTTTACATACAAGTGTTTTTAGGAGTGTTTGGGTGATGGGTACGATAGTATGATGATCCTAGGGGTATGGGAATGAGTGGTTTTGCTTGAAAAATGGATTTGTCATGTTTTCTAAAAGTACAATTTGGGACAGCAGGTTTTTAACTGACTTTCGTGGTTTTAAGGTCTGAGAAATACTAATATTATTTGAAATTATTATAGAGTTTTCCGAGACGGTCGTTTTGGTATAAGATAGAGCTTCTAAGTCATTACGAGTCAAAAGTTATGCTAGTTTTAGTTTTCGTGTACCGGGACACGCAAGTTGGCACAATCCGAAATTGTGGCTGATTTTGGGTCGACTCTCGGGGACTTTAGGCTTGGTTAGATAGTTGATACTACTGATTTTCAAAGTTTACAAACTGAGTTTGATGAGTCTAGTAGTGGTTTCAAAAGACGGATTGTCGAATTAGTATTTTTAAAGTGGTCCAAACGGTGTTACAAAACAAGTGTACAAATCAGTCCTAAAATTTGGAGTCGAGTAAAGTGTCGAGCTGATGGATTATAAAGTGTGAACTTTGGCTCAAATTTTTGTGAGGTCTTATACAGGTTATAAGTGACCTTGACACTAATTTTCATCTAAAACGGACAAGTCTAGATAGGGTAGATCGGTGTGTACATTCGGGGTGTACTTGCTGATTTTATTTTTGGACACTTAGTTCAATGTTTGTGTTGCGTGAGTTTGAGTATTCATCATCGGACATGATGACTTACTCAAGTGCTTAGTCATTATATAAATGACTTAGCTACTGGTCCAAATAAGGTTATAAGGATAGTTTGACTTGCGTTGACTTGGTGTCGTATAACGAGTCATTTTCAAGTGTACAAGTGTTTTAACGAGTAACGTTGGATAAATGGATTCTTTTGGTTCGTGTCAATGGTTTTGAAACATGAATACTTTGAAAACATTTGGGTCATATTATATTTGGTACTTATCGATATTCGAGTTCGAGTCTTAACGCGCGCCTTATTGTGATAGGTTGCGGTTTTCGTGTTTCCCCGGGCATCCATATCGTCCGTGATCGTCTCACTACATTGTTTCTCCTCAGTTGATGAGTACCGTGATTGACTTACCTCGTGGCTAAGGTGAGTTCATAGCCCCTTTTTACTTGTACATGGTTTCTAAACACGGGGTGAGATTTTACATGGTGGAACACAACCATTTAAAAACTGTATGCTATCCAGAACTTGTATGCTATCCAAAACATGTATGATTTTCAGGTTTTCAATGTTATTATTGCTTTTTAGTCTAGCCTTGAGTTTCCTCTCCCGATCATGAACCGTTAATTTCGAGTACTAAGCGCGAATGTTGTGGGTGGATCCATTGGGATTGACTATCCCCGTCTCAAGTACCTTGACGCACTGATATTTGTTTATTACTTGAGTATTTAGGCTGAATACTCCCTAGAGGAACTTACATTGAGTTAAGCTTCGGTTCATGAACTGAACTGCAATAATAATGGTTTTCGGACTATGGTTGACGTATATAACCATACTCCATACTACTTGTTTTACAAATGAATGCTTGTGTTCCACACCTTTACTACTAAACCTATGAATTTCACTCAACTTTATGTTGACGATTTTACATGTTTAATCTCAGGTATTATTACTTAGCTTTGCTTGGATAGGAGCCCGCAGGAGATTATCACAGCTTGGAGATTTCTGTGATGCTTTTGAAAGATTTGTTTTATATAAACTATCAGAAGTTTATTCAATCTTTTGGACAACTTATTGTTATAAATCGAGACGAAATAATATAATTTTTCCGCTTTTAAAACTCTGGGACCTATGTTTAAAAAATCTGACCTTTTATGATGTAATGTACATGTTTTTATTTCGTCAGCTTTGTATGAACTGTAATTCATTGTTTCTTGTACTATGACGTGTTACCCCCTCGTTGCCTAGTTGTTCCATGTCAGATTTTGGGGGTCTCATAGAGTGGTATCAGAGCGATGGTTATAGGGAACTGAGTCGTTTTCAAAACTTAGTCTATGACCGAAAGTTCAAATATTTTATTGTTTCTAAGTGTCAAAGACAGAATCTGCCATTGTTGTTCGATATCTGCGCAGGTAACTCTCTAATCCTTATTATTTACTTTTAATTATCGTTGTAGTATTTCTTCTCCTGATTACATGTTGAAATATTACGTTACCCTGATGACGATAATTACTATGTCTTTTCAAAGCCTTGTGCTTCATGAATTATCATTGAATGTTACCGTGATTACATCTGCCTATATTGTACTTCTTGAATTCTTGTGAACTGATCTGGTTACGATGATTTTATATCGTTATGACGTTACATACTTGTATTCAGAGCGCGTGTACTGTCGACTTTTCATACTCATTTTTCTGAGTGCTATTGCTATTTCATTTATGCGTGATACGACTAACTTCATATACTTGCTCATTTTGAATCATCTGTTTTTCTCGACTCGCTGTTACATGTTGTGCATACTCTCGAGATACCATTGTTCGGGATGGAATAAGTGATGTTTCGACGAAACTTCTTATTTTCATTCTACTACCGTACGTGTTGCTTTCATTGTTTAATTCTTTTAAATATCTATTTAGATACGCAGATTTTCTTTCGGACCATTCGTAATTGAATGTCTAGTCTATAGACCATTGTGTAGCTCAATGTGTCTCCCAGAAAGACTAAGGACATCGTGTGAGTCTCACATCTCGAAGAATTCGTTGAACCAGTACCTGAATAATATTGTGGGTTTTCATAATCTTGATTTACCTTTACACCACCGTTTTACACGACACTTGTACATGGATTACATCTTATTTCATTGACCATTCTACGTTTCGACTTCGACTTACAACATCCGTTGTACCTTGAACACATGATCGTCATTTATTATGTGACGATTGTTTGGAATACGACCCTACTTGTATCCTCCCCTTTTCATTAAACCTCCTCGCCTCAGGAGTGTGATTTGTTAATATTTTGTTCCTTTCTCGGTATGTCTTGTGATTTTGGAAAATCACGCCGCCAGGAGACCTTTCTACATTGCATCTTGCAACCGAAGACACAGATGCCATGCGTCGTTTTTGATTTCTTAGATTTTCGTTGGTATTCTTGAACCATTTTCATATTGTGTTTTCCTTACATGATTAACTATACAGTTTATCTTCTTTCGTCTTTATGGAATCCACAAGTATTGTGTGTACATTAATTTTGGGTTATTATGAAACTGGATTTAATTTCAAGAGGTGTCGAAAAATATACTTTGTATAGAAACTTTACAGGAAGTTTAACAGTGTCGAGAAAATATTTTTATAACTTTAGACATAAAAATATATATTTCTACTTGTTGAGACGTCCGTTTAGGACATAAAATTTGGCCAATAAACATTAAAATCGAGCAGGTTACGCTCATTTGAGATTGTAAAATTTAAGAACTTATTTTTGCGTAGTTCTAAAATATCGTTTTGCTGACAGATTTAATGCAAGGGCATTTTCGTCCATTTTTATTCCGTTTCAAGTCTCGGGTAAAACTAGAAAGTTGTTCAAAACATTGTTTTACATCGAAATGCATTTGACTTGAGTCTTAGAATATCGTTAGTGAGTTAATTGATCTAGTCAAACCCAAAAGTCAAAACTGATATACTTTAAAAATATGATTTCAAGCGTTTTTTAGTTAGTTGAGCTCGTAAAACTTTGAGTTCGGTCATACATATACAGAGATCTTGAACTTTTGAAATTCGGTAACTTCCTAATATAGAAACTTTTCGGAGTGATTGTACTATTTGTTAACTGATACCCTACTTTCTTAAAAGTATATTATTGTCAAATTAATCACGATGTGCACATACGGATTCCTTATTCCTTTCTTTTATTTATGACTTATTTGTCATTCTACTTTGTCTTTCTTTGCTTCTATCGTACCAGTGAATTGGACCGAGGTTGAAGTTCTTGCTTTCGTATCGTTCGTTACCATCTTGACACGTGTCTCTTGACGATTTCGGCTAAATCTCTTGAAACCTTATCACCTTGTAACCATTTCATTTATTGCCTTGAACTACCATTTATTACCCTCATGTAACCCACTCGCTATTTTACAAGTTACCATATGAACTCAAACAGATATTGTTTGCAAATCATTTTACAAAAGGTTTCATTTGGGCTTTCTTAAATAATTGAATGCTATCTTATAAAATTAATTTATATTAATTTTACAATGTATTCTCACAAATTGTTCTACCTTGGGTCTTGTACAGAATCTTGTAACATTACTGTTGTTGAATTAAATATCTAGCCAATAACTTATTGGCGAATAGTTTCATAAACTATTTTGATTTCTGTTGTTACAAATGCTATTATATACATATTTTAAATCATATGATATGTAATACTGGTTTGACGAAGCTGAGCATCGCATTGCTAGTCCTAAATTACGCATGGCCTGATCACCTATGCTTAATTTAGAAGGAGCCATGCAAGGCCGAATAGTAGTCGCCCAAAATATTTGACCAACTATCAACTTTTTAGTTATGTTTCTTAAAAAGTTAGATAAAAATAAAGTTTTGAAAACTGTTACATCTTATGCGAGTAACAACAATCCGTGACATATACATATGAACCCTTATCTTTTCTTGAACAAAGTACATGCCTCGAGCACATATTTCCTTACTCAACGACCTTTGTTTTGCATGTTACCTCATCATCCTCATGATACGATTTTCGTTACCATTTGCCTAAATTCTTATCATTGATACTAGACTTGAAAGTTTCAACGTTGTTATGCTTCATCGATCGATCTTCTCTATCTATTTTGTTAGACCTTCGAAACGTCTCTGGACGCGATTAATGATTTATGACTGGACGTGAACGATGAGTACATGTATCCGTCATTATGTGTGTTAGACTTCATCGTCTTGAAATTCATTCGTGTGAATAATGTGTTGATTTCGTCTTTCATTGCTATTGTTGTTCATTTTACTGGAATTACTATCAAGATACTTCTTAGGATTTTTTTGTGATTCGGAAATTTTTGTGTGGCTTTTCTCTTTTGATCATGTATCGACTAATGCGAACTTAATAAGCCATTATTGGTGACGCCAACCGCACTTGCGAATTAATCTTGCTAATCCTTGTTTCTTATTGTCCCTATCATCGATGCATCTATTCTATCATGTTCGTTAAGAGTTGATACGACTTCCGTTTTATTCCCTCGTGCTATTGCTTGTATACTAATTATTGATCGATATTCGTTTCATAATCGTTTGCTATTTTGTCACTTTCTGAAAACCAGAAACTGTTATGTGTTTATCGTTTGATATCTTAAACACTTTCTTGAATTTCTAAAGAAAAAAATTATTATTAATTTTTAAGAACGTTTTATACATTTTACCAAATGTTTAAATTGTCAAAATACCCATTTCAAGTTTACTATCGAATCTGTACATCCTTTTGGGTAAATTTATAACTTATGTTTAAACAGTGTCAAGTTGTATCTTTTAAAGTAATTGATTTTATCATACTTTACTGTCAACATAATGAAATTATTAAATTTATTTATAATTTCTAACGATGATTCCAAATAACTTGGAAAATTTGATTTTTCCAAATGGTAACGTTAAACCTGAGTTTTAACAATAATTTCATACAGTCACCCAAAAGTTCTTAAGCCGATCAGGATAACTATTTGAACTGTTCTACTTTTGCTTCGAAAATCCTGATCAAGAAAAATATTTGACAACTGTTTACCCACTCATTTTATATAGAGTTTGATTCTTAATCACTACACCTGGTAAAATTTTCTTTTAATAAAGAAAATATTTAAAACTAAGTTCTAAAGTAATACCAAAATACTAGACAACTGATTTCGACAGATTGTATTTTAAATGATCATATGTTATTCATTTTTTTCCCTTCTATTTTGCTTGTGACTAGATTCTTACATTTTAAGACTGTCACGTTTTACAGTTGCACGACCCGTTGCTGATTTACAATCTTGGTTCATTATATCGCACTTTTCCTGTTTAATCAATTCTTGTGTACGTTTTTGTTAGTTTACCGCACGTATTTCCAACAACTCTATCTCTCGATGTATCTCCGTAATGAAAGATCGTTATTCTAATCCAAGACCGAAAAGTTATACGAAAAGGAACTAAGAAACTGAATCATAGCGAATTC
This sequence comes from Glebionis coronaria, assembly GCA_025667525.1. Lineage (NCBI taxonomy): Eukaryota > Viridiplantae > Streptophyta > Magnoliopsida > Asterales > Asteraceae > Glebionis > Glebionis coronaria. Next base: position 111,174 of record JANFOE010001358.1, on the reverse strand, counting down.
TAACTGTTAAGATTCGTCGTGGTACGGAAATTACCTGGGAAGCGATGAATTTTGTTCTACACTTTGTACCTCCTCTTGTTTGCATCTTCTACTGTTTTCAGGAGAACTCTGGGGACCAGAGTTCCTTTAGGGGGGAAGACTGTGAGAACCCGTACTTTACCAGCATTATTTTATTCTTTTTATACGTGCTTCTTGAATTTTCCAACGTATTACGTTTTCTTGTATTGCTATATGTAAATCCTGAGATTTTTAAATTATACTTTTTAAGTATTTTTCTGATCATCGATAAATACTTTGTATGGGATTATAAAAATTTTATTTTATTTTTCCATATTTAATTTGAATCAAAGTTTTTGATTTAAAATCACCCGCGTGCGTTTTACAACGAGTTTATTCTAAATCAATGTACAACGAGAATTCATAGTGATCGCGATACCGACGGATGCCCAAAAGTTTACGTTTATTTATCGATTGTTTCGATAATTAATACTTTCGACGATTTCGTTTTAATTACGCATTACGTTGTGTCGAGAAATCATTTAATCATTTTTATGATGCATTGTAACTTTTGAAAAGTATTTTACGAAACCCGAGCCCCGTAAATATTTTCAATATTTACCAATAACCATTCTCTACCCTTTAAAACTATTAATTGTTTTTAGGTCCACAAGTTTGCAAATTGGCAACTTAGGTCCCTCCACTTAACTAGCCATATATAAACCATTTTTTTTACTTCCACTTTCACACACAATTACAACTAGCTAAAAAAAATACAAACACCTCCCTCCTCCCCTTGTTTTGCCGTGACATCCCAACCCCAAAACACCCTCAAATCTTGATCATCCATCATGAATTAATCAAAACAAAAACAAGACCCATCTCTAAAATCTTCTTGTCATTCTAATGATACAAAAATCTCTTACATGCATCATGTTTTCAAGATTTTATAATTTTGTGGTTGTATGATGTTTTAATCATCATGCATGTGGTGTTTATGGTAAAATTATGTTGTTTTTATCATAAAAAGTCTTTTTTTTAATCTTTGATTTTGTTAAATTTTACATGCAAGTGTTTTTAGGAGTGTTTGGGTGATGGGTATGATAGTATAATGATCCTAGGGGTATGGGAATGAGTGGTTTTGCTTGAAAAATGGATTTGTCATGTTTTCTAAAAGTACAATTTGGGACAGCAGGTCTTTAACTGAATTTTCGTGGGTTTAAGGTCTGAGAAATACTAATATTATTTGAAATTGTTATAGAGTTTTCTGAGACGGTCGTTTTGGTATAAGATAGAGCTTTTAAGTCATTACGAGTCAAAAGTTATGCTAGTTTTAGTTTTCGTGTACCGGGAGACGCAAGTTGGCACAATCCGAAATTGTGGCTGATTTTGGGTCGACTCTCGGGGACTTTAGGCTTGGTTAGATAGTTGATACTACTGATTTTCAAAGTTTACAAACTGATTTTGATGAGTCTAGTAGTGGTTTCAAAAGACGGATTGTCGAATTAGTATTTTTAAAGTGGTCCAAACGGTGTTACAAAACAAGTGTACAAATCAGTCCTAAAATTTGGAGTCGAGTAAAGTGTCGAGCTGATGGATTTTAAAGTGTGAACTTTGGCTCAAATTTTTGTGAGGTCTTATACAGGTTATAAGTGACCTTGACACCAATTTTCATCTAAAACGGACAAGTCTAGATAGGGTAGATCGGTGTGTACATTCGGGGTGTACTTGCTGATTTTATTTTTGGACACTTAGTTCAATGTTTGTGTTGCGTGAGTTTGAGTATTCATCATCGGACATGATGACTTACTCAAGTGCTTAGTCATTATATAAATGACTTAGCTACTGGTCCAAATAAGGTTATAAGGATAGTTTGACTTGAGTTGACTTGACGTCGTATAACGAGTCATTTTCAAGTGTACAAGTGTTTTAACGAGTAACGTTGGATAAATGGATTCTTTTGATTCGTGTCAATGGTTTTGAAACATGAATACTTTGAAAACATTTAGGTCATATTATATTTGGTACTTATCGATATTCGAGTTCGAGTCTTAACGCGCGCCTTATTGTGATAGGTTGCGGTTTTCGTGTTTCCCCGGGCATCCATATCGTCGGTGATTGTCTCACTACATTGTTTCTACTCAGTTGCTGAGTACCGTGATTGACTTACCTCGTGGCTAAGGTGAGTTCATAGCCCCTTTTTACTTGTACATGGTTTTTAAACACGGGGTGAGATTTTACATGGTGGAACACAACCATTTAAAAACTGTATGCTATCCAGAACTTGTATGCTATCCAGAACATGTATGATTTTCAGGTTTTCAATGTTATTATTGCTTTTTAGTCTAGCCTTGAGTTTCCTCTCCCGATCATGAACCGTTAATTTCGAGTACTAAGCGCGAATGTTGTGGGTGGATCCATTGGGATTGACTATCCCTGTCTCAAGTACCTTGACGCACTGATATTTGTTTATTACTTGAGTATTTAGGCTGAATACTCCCTAGAGGAACTTACATTGAGTTAAGCTTCGGTTCACGAACTGAACTGCAATAATAATGGTTTTCGGACTATGGTTGACGTATATAACCATACTCCATACTATTTGTTTTACAAATGAATGCTTGTGTTCCACACCTTTACTGCTAAACCTATGAATTTCACTCAACTTTATGTTGACGATTTTACATGTTTAATCTCAGGTATTATTACGTAGCTTTGCTTGGATGGGAGCCCGCAGGAGATTATCGCAGCTTGGAGATTTCTGTGATGCTTTTGAAAGATTTGTTTTATATAAACTATTAGAAGTTTATTCAATCTTTTGGACAACTTATTGTTATAAATCGAGACGAAATAATATAATTTTTCCGCTTTTAAAACTCTGGGACCTATGTTTAAAAACTCTGACCTTTTATGATGTAATGTACATGTTTTTATTTCGTCAGCTTTGTATGAACTGTAATTCATTGTTTCTTGTACTATGACGTGTTACCCCCTCGTTGCCTAGTTGTTCCATGTCAGATTTTGGGGGTCTCACATTATTGTTTATGTAACGGGATTTAGTCCCGAACACACAAATGAGGAAGGCCTCCTAAACATTTGTTACTTAGTATAAAAGGCTTCCTAATCCTCATTTGTGGGTGTGCTTTCCATTTGATTAGTTTTAGAGAGAGAAAGGTGTGTTTGTTTCTCTCACTAGGAAATCACCAACTTTGTATTTATTTTCTTTTCTTCATCTTAATCTAATCCTTCTTTTTTAGTTTAATCATCATCATGTTATTTGTGTTTGATTAGTCGTGTGATGTAGTCCTACAGATGCCAAAACTGATGATGGATACTTTCTTGGATACTATTTTGTCTCCAAAGCCTTCAGGGTCTTTAACACAAGGAGACAACAGATTGAGGAGTCATTTCATGTCACCTTTGATGAAAGTATGGATGCCATTAACTTCACAAATTAATCAATGGAAGAGATAGGGATCAATGACTCGTCAAGATATCCTCCTGATGAGTATGAACATTGTCCCTCAAAGCATTATCTAACTGATGCTGATATATCCTTCCATATATCACCTCATAATAGGTCAATTGATAACTTAATCACACCTCAACATGTCCCTGAAGTTATCACTTCTCAAGCTAATGAATCAAACGATTCACCCATCTATGAGAACACTGAAGGGACAAGTGATGAAAATATCGAATCCCCTATTACTGAAAATTCTTCAGAAGGAGCTGATGTCCCAGTACAATGTACTGAATCTGTGGTCCCTGATAATCACCAACCATCAACAAGCTCTAATCCAAGTCCTCGAGACAGATGGTCAAGACAACAACACATAAAGCTTGTAAACATAATTGGTGATGTATCTGAGGGGATGCTCACACGCAGTCAAGCTGCTAAACTCTCTGCTGCCTCAGCCCATGAATGTCTGTTTGCAGACTTTCTCTCTGAAATTGAACCAAAGAAGGTTTCAGAGGCCCTGACACATCCAAGGTGGCTTAAGGCCATGCAAGAAGAGCTCAACCAATTCCTTAGGAACAAAGTGTGGAAACTAGTTCCTCTCCCCAAAGGGAAATCAGCTCTTGGTACAAAATGGGTATTTAAAAACAAGACTGATGAAGATGGAATTGTCATAAAAAACAAAGCTAGGCTGGTTGTTCAGGGGTGTGGTTAACTTGAAGGAATCGACTATGAGGAAACCTTCGCCCCTGTAGCAAGAATGGAAGCCATCAGGATCTTCCTTGCCTATGCTACTTACATGAACTTCAAAGTTTTCCAAATGGATGTAAAAAGTGCCTTCCTGAATGGAAAGATCACTGAAGAAGTTTATGTTGCTCAGCCTCCTAGTTTTGAGAGTTCTGAGTTCCCAAACCATGTTTGTAAACTTGACAAAGCCCTTTATGGACTAAAACAAGCACCAAGGGCATGGTATGAAACTCTCTCTACATTCCTGATAATGAACAAATTTGTCAGGGGGAAGATAGACAACACCTTGTTTATCTTCAGAACCAAGGAGGATGTTCTACTAGTTCAGATATATGTTGATGACATCATATTCAGATCTACTAACTATGATCTTTGTAGAAAGTTTGAAAAACTTATGACAAATAAATTTGAAATGAGTATGATGGGTGAGTGAACATATTTTCTTGGACTACAAATCAAACAGGGGGACAAGGGGATCTTAGTCTGTCAAGAAAAATACACCAGAGAAATACTTAAGAAATATGATATCTCTGAGTGTGCTTCAGTAAAGACTCCCATGGTTCCCCCCAACAACTTAGGTCCTGATCTTGCTGGTAAACCATTCAATCAAACCTTATTCAGGGGAATGATTGGATCATTAATGTACCTAACTGCAACCAGGCCTGATATTCAGTTCTCAACAATCTTATGTGCAAGATATCAGGCCGATTCCAAAGAATCACATCTTACTGCTGTTAAACGAATCTTCAGGTACCTGAAGGGTACTTCCTCACTGGGTCTATGGTATCCTCGTTGTTCAGGCTTCAATCTTAAAGGATACTCGGACTCAGACTATGTTGGCTGCAACATGGATAGAAAAGGTACCTCAGGTGCACGTCAATTACTTGGTGGCAAGCTAGTATGTTGGAGTGCAAAGAAACAGCAGTCAGTCGCAATGTCCTCTGCTGAGGCTAAATACGTGGCAGCTGCTGGTTGTTGTGCAAACATCCTTTGGATGAAAATTCAACTCAGGGACTATAATATGGAATACAAAGTAGTCCCTATCTTTTGTGACAACATCAGTGCAATTGCTATTTCAAATAATCCAGTCCTACATTTTAGGACTAAACACATTGATATAAGATATCACTTCCTCAGGGATCACACCTTAAAAGGAGATATTGAATTACACTTCATCCCCACTGAATATCAGCTAGCTGATATTTTCACCAAACCTTTGGATGAACCAACATTACTAGACTGAAATCTAAACTTGGTATGCTGAATATTGATTAATCAGTCTCCCTGATGACATTGGATTCAGTATAATGTATATTCTTTATCTTCACTCTAAGTAAATATATCTTATTGTCCTCCCTTTGATACTGAGGTACATTAAATGATGTAACTAAATGCTCTAAGGATTTAGTTACTTAATGTCCTAGGTTGGTGAGTCACAATATTAAATAAGGAACATATATTCCTTCAATAAATTTTCATAAACCAGTCAAAGGGTCGCTCATGACAAGTATCCCACTAAGCATTAAATGATTACCCTTTTTCTAGCAAAATCTGTTGTAAAACGTCCTTTCAAATGCACGTGACCCCATGTCATCTCTGGAAAAAGCGTTATCTTTGCAGTAATGGAACAGTTGCCAAGAAAATAGGGGGACCACTTGTACGCTTTCATTAAATGTGAAAAGAAATTATAGCAAATAAAAATCTTCTTCACATCCGAGCCTATAAATACCCCACAATCACAACAAACACACACACAAAGAATTTACAATTTTTGCCAAAATTTTCTCTCAAAGAAAAAGTGTGTGTGTTCAAACTAATTTCCAGAAAAAGTTTCTTGTAAACAAGGCGATCACATTGATTACTCGTTTTATTGTTATATAGCACAAGCAATCAAAGTTACATGTTGTTTATAACTCTTGATCCTTTTTTATAAGGCAAAATTTCTCATTAGGTCACTTGGTAAATCTTGTTGTATTATAACAAGAAACAAGTCTTGATTTGATTTTCACAAATTGCCATTGTCCTTTTTCAAATCTTTAAATGGCAATGTCCAAGGCTATCAAATATACCCCTCAGGCTGAACATCTCACCAATGAGGGTGTCCATTTTGCAGGAAACAACTATGAGGGAAATTTCAATTACCCTAGTAGTGTATCAGCCTACAAACCAATTTGCAAATTTTTGAAAAACTGTGATTGGGCTGATGCTTTTACAAAAACCCCCTCAGTCTTCTACCATGAATATCTCAGGGAATTCTGGTTTACGGTTGTGGTTGTAACCCCTACCCAAGGGCCTGAAGGATCTCAGGGGTCTGAGATCAAGTCACATAAGAACTGTTTCATCATGTTCACTACAAATAATAGGAAGACACCATTGATTTTAGACTTCAAAACATTTTGTCAAAGCAGTGGACTTGATTATAACAATGGAAAGTATGTTGCACATCCTGACATGGAGTCAGTTAAAAAAGGACTAAAAGAAATCGGGGTCCCTGAGTTACTTGTGACTAAAACCCCATTGATCAAAACTGCTTTCCCCATGGCTTGGAGGATCCTGGTCACTTTTGTGATTCAGGTGATCGGTGGGAACTACTCGTCTACTGAGCAAGTTAATTCTACTAAGTAGATGCTAATCTACATTCTTATTAATGGACTGAAGATTGACATAGGAGAGATTGTTTATAATGATCTCGTAACCAGGCTCTTGAAGGAGTCAAGGAATAAATATGTTTCTTACCCAAGATTCATATCATGCACCTTAGAACGGTTACTGGGTCCCTTTACACTCAGGAAAAATTCAATGTTTTTTCTACTCCAATCCTGAGTTCCACAAACTTTTCAAAGAACTCATCTGAAGTCCACCCCATTGCATTGACGGCTCACATGACTGAGGTGATCAGTCGTTAATCATCCGTGTCTCCCATTCCCTTCTTACCAAAGAAGGGGAACAAGAAGACTCAGACTATGCCAAAGACCAAACCAACAAAGGCACAGGGCCCTGAGGCTTCCGAGGCACGACCCAAAAAGGCCAAGGCTAAAAATACTACCCTTGTTCAGACCAAGCTTCAAATACCCCAAGGGAAAGAGCTTACAGGAGGCCCTGATACATCACAGTCAGGGTCGACGGGCCTACCTACTGGTCCTCATGATGGAGAAAGAAACAAACAACCTTCTCCTACGGGACTGCCTTCCACTCAGACCCATGCGAGTACTCGTAAATCACAACCTTTGCCTGAGGTCAAAACTAAGGCCAAAGACTCAGAGAGACGCCCACGGGTAACACACCTCGCTGATAGGCCTATCACTTCTACCAAGTCCAATGAAGGCACACTAGCTCAAAAGTCTTTGCCTGAGGACCCAAAACTTGATTCTTTAGACTCAGAGGGACGCCCACGGGTAAAACACCCAGCTGATAGGAATCTCACCTCCACAACTCTCGATGACGGCACACTAAAACAAAAGTCTTTGCCTTAGGGAACCACTCTTGATCCCAAAGACTCAAAGGGACGCCAATGGGTAAAATACCCCGCTGATAGGGATCCTACCTCCACAACTGATCAATCACAAACTGCCCTGAGTATCAGTTGGCTAAATCCCAAGCCACAGGATTTGGGGCAGGGAGTGACGATAACAAAAGCAAACCTTCTTTTGAAGGGGAGCTGGATAAACCTAAGGGTTCACTGAACTTTGGAGATTTTATAAGTTTACTTGAGAAGCCTGATGAGTTACTCCAAGGGTTCAGTGACGATGATGATATGATTGAGGCTGGGGATGAACCTGAACCTCAGGCCCCTCCTCAATCAGACCAGAAGCCACAGTCCTTACCATTGTTCGAAGACATACAACCCTCCCCTGAGGCTCAACAAAAGCCCTCCCTTGAGGCATCCGAACAAAAAGATCCCTCCCCTGTGGCACCGAAAAAGCCCTCCCATGAGGCGAAACTTGACACCTCTACATTGGGGACTCAGACTGTGGTTCTGGATGAGACAGCTTTGAAAGCCTTGCAGGCTGAGGTCACTCAGGCTCATGAAGATTTGGCTTCAAAGGCTGATAAACTCCTTGATGAGTTCAGGACATATGGTGATAGGTTTGATGTGGCTGAGGAGAAGATGAGAATTCAGGTAGATAATCAAATGGAATTCATCAGCTCTGTTAACAACAGTCATGAAAATCAAGAGAAGAAGCTCATCAACTTCCTTAACCATGCTCTTCCTATGGTCGAAGCAAACGTCTCCTTGAAGACAACTCTGGATGGACTGATCACTAGCACCACTGAGTCCAATTCCAGAGTTGGTCAATTACTTGAGTTCCTGAAGGTGGACAGGCTCACTAAGGTTTTCACTAGGTTAGACTCTCTCAGGTCTGACTTGGATGTGGTGAAAGGGAAATGTGATGCCATCTATGAGGATGTTCATATGGATGTTGAAGCAGAGTTCAGATTGTCAAGGGCTGCATAAGGATACATGGCTAATGCCACCAATCTCTCTGACATCTCCAAATCCCTGAAAGAAGTTGATATTCCTAGGCTCAGGACAAGGATCACCACCATTGAAAACACTCAATCCCTTATTCAGTTAGATGTTCGAACTATCAAAGAAGACACACAGTCCATGAAGGAAATGGTGACTGAGATGTTTCAGGCTTTTAAGGGATCTTCCACCACCTCAGGATCCTCACAAAGAACAAAAGTTGGGATTAGTCAGGCTGATCCTTCAACGTTTGAGGGAGAGAATGTGCCACCAATGATGTTAACTTGGACCGAACCTCCTTCTCACACTTAGGGGGAGCAGGAAAGACTAGCACAACCCCAACCCTTAAACTCAATTCATCCCAACCCTGAGCCCTCAATATCTAAGTCAGATAGGGGCAAAGGTATAGCTGATGAAACCCTAACACCTCCACCAAAGAAACTTGTAAAAGCTTCAAGGGAAGTAAGGCCCGATCCTGATGCCATGGTCTTGGTACCATATGAGATAAATGGAATAATGTACCAAATGACTCCTGATCAAATCCAAGTGTATCTAGAAGGTATCCACTGAGTTTGTAAAAGAAGTGGGTGGTAACCCTGAGGTCTTGCTGAGCAAGAAAGGGGGAGAGGAGTTCATCCAGAAGCAGGAGGAAGAACTCAAGGCCATTCAGGATGAAATGGTCTTGAAGCAAAAACAAAGAACCACACAACTTAAGAAATTGTATGACCAATACACCAAAGTCGTTGATATGTGTGTAAACACACATCTTTTCTACCACTTAATTACAATAATAACCGGACCAAAACGTGTATTTTATGTCTTTTATGTCGGAATTATGCGTGGTTTGTGTTTTTGTTGTGATTTAGGACGAAAAGGTGAAAAGTGGAGAAAACACGGACATTCACGGGCATTTACGGACTTTTATTGAAGAAAAAGATGAAAGACGAAGTCAAGAAGTCAAGAGTGCAAAAGAACGGAAGTCCAAGACCAATTCTGAAGATTTATCGAAGAAAAAGTCAAAAGACGGAAGTTTATCAAAAGCCGACGAACTCAAGTCTAATTTATTGAAGAAATTAAAGACAAGTTCAAAGAAATCCCAAGCCAAAAGTCCTTAAAGTCCAAGTTTAAAGAAGATTAGAAGAATAAAGGACTAATGATGCAATTAATGAAGATTAAAAGAAGGAGGGACTTAATCTCGCAATTAAGAAGAAATGAAGGAGGGGAGGAAGCTTCCTAATCCTCCCCTATATATAGATTAGGATGATTATCATTTTTCTTTGTTGGCTAAGTGTGACAATTAGTCTTCCACTTTTAATTACCTTGTCATTTAAATACTTGTCAATTTAATTACCTTGTATTGCACCTTAAATTCATTTAATTTCAAGTAAGTTCCCATTTAATTCTTGTCAATCTTTACTTTATCTTGTTAATCTCTCATCTACCTTTCTAAATCTTTGATTTTTTATGTTTATGTTTGTGTTCATGTTCATGCTTTTATTTTGATCAAGTGGGTTTTTAATTATTGTGGTTAAATTTGTTAGTTTTGTTGATTTAAATTGTTTGTTTATGTTTAACTGTTGTTCCATTATTCGTTTAGCTTAATCGTTGTTTTGATTTTGATTAAATCTGTGTTATACTCTTGTTTCTGTGATTCCCTTGTTCTTCGGGGTGTTTGTTTGTGTTTCTGTATTCCCAGGAATTCTTCCGAACCAAGAGAAGAGGAGTGTTCATTCGGAAGTCTGAAAGTTCAGGATCAAGGGTTTCATCCGGAAGTCTTCCGAACGAAGAGTTGTTCATTCGGAACTCCAAAAGTTCCGAACCAAGCTAGCTACATCCGGAAGTCCAAAAGTTCCGGATCAGAGGGGTTTCATTCGGAACTCGAAAGTTCCGGATCAAGCAATTCATTCGGAACTCCAAAAGTTCCGGATCAGAGAGGTTCATTCGGAACTTTAAAAGTTCCGAGTCAAGCAGTTCATTCGGAAGTCTCAAAAGTTCCGGATCAATTCAAAAGTTCCGAACCAAGGGCAAAAGTTCCGGATCAATATCTTCCGAACGAAGTTCCGGATCAAGGGAAGGAAGAAGTTCCGGATCAACACCAAAACTTCCGGGTCAAGACTGTTTCATTCGGAACTCAAAAGTTCCGAGTCAAGCGTGTTCATTCGGAAGTTTTGAACTTCCGAATCAAGGTTTTTCTTGTCAGGTTCTTTTTTGGTTTTTCTTTTTAAATTTCTGTCTTTTATTTTTAAAGCTTATTTTTCCCACCTTTTATTTTTAATTTCACTTTAAGATTACTTGCCTTAGTTTTATTTTAGCCTTGCCTTAGTTTAAATTTTAGTTGCGTTTTAAGATTGCCTTAGTTAGATTTAAGTTTGCGTCATTTACTTTAAGTGCCCTTTAATTTCAGTCACGCTTTTAAATACTTGCACTTTATTTTAATTAGACTTAGATTTACTTTAAGAGCACTTTTACTTTAAAGTTTCGCACTTTTAATTTTAAAAACACTACAACGACACATCTTTGTTTCACCAAAATAAAACTGAGTCACATAGAGAACCTAGATCAATTCGATTAGACACACGACAAAGAACTTTAATTTTTATACGGGCCAAAAGCCGTGTATAAAATGGCGCCGCTGCTGGCTCTTTTCGTAAAGATTAACGGTTTTCTGTGAGAGACGCCTTGCTTTTTGGGATCCGTTCACTTGTGAGCGTTATTTTTCTTGCAATTAAAATTCAAAAATCATAAAAATTAAAAATTGCTAAAAAACCATAAAAATTAAAAATTTCAAAAATCCAAAAAGATTTTATCTTTATTGTGTATATATATTGTCTTTGTGTTTGGTTTTGTTTTCTTTTGCATTTTTAGGTGTATGCGTACTAGATCTTCTAATTATCAAGAGCCCGAGCCTCAAGAAGATTTAGCTATGTCAGGTGTCAACAACAACATTCCACCGCACCTCAATAATAATAATAATAACAACGATGTTCTTCCACAGCCCGATCTTCGGACCATGGAGGAACTTTGTCAACCTACAATGTTTGGACGAGGAGGACCGATTGCGCCGATGCAAATCAACGCTCCTGAGTTTTCGTTGAAGCACCACATGATTCAGCAAGTGCAAACTAACCCATTCCGTGGATTGCCTGATGATGATGCCAACAAACACCTCGACAAGTTCATTACAATCACCCAAAGCATGAAGTTGCCTGGTGCCACAATGGATGTACTTCGCCTACAACTCTTCCCACATACTTTATCGCATCATGCCGAGAAATGGTTTGATCGTCTCCTGAAGAATTCTATTCACACTTGGGATGATATGACTCAACGCTTTTTGTCGCGCTACTTTCCACCATCCATGGTCACGAGCCTTCGCAATCAGATCAGCGGTTTCATGCAAGACCCTGATGAATCTCTTTTTGATGCTTGGGAGAGATATAATGTCTTGATCGATAGATGTCCAAACCACAACATGCTCCCTGTGACCTTAATCGATACTTTCTACAACGGTTTAACTTTTCGAGATCGTGATACGATCAATGCAGCCGCCGGTGGCACATTCATGAAAAGGAGACCCGAGGAGTGTAGAGAGCTTATTGAGAACATGACTACTCACCACAAAAACTGGGATTCCTCTGCTTCTTCAAGGAACAACCCGAGAGTCAATGTTTCTTCTACCTCAGCAAACCCTGAGATGACCGAACTCACCCGCATGATGACCGAAATGAGAAAAAGTATTACGCTTCTCGCTTCAAACCAACAACAACAACAAGTTAAAGCGGTTGCTAATCCTTGTGAAACATGTGGCGGTCCTCACTCATACACCGATTGTCCTTCTACACAAGGAAATCCGAAAAATGTGTATGTAGCTTACGGTAATTATTCACCGGAAAATTACCAAGCTAGACAACAAGGGGATAGAAATCTGCTGAGTTACCGATCCAACAATTACCTTTCACCCGGTTTTTCCCCTCAAAACCAAAACCCCGCCACCAACTACAATAGAAGCAACCAAATCCCACCAAGAGCTTCTAACCCTTATCAACCACCCACCCAACAAACCCCACCCATTAATCCCGATGTTGAAGCCATCATGAGAACCCAAGGTGAGCAAATCAAGAATCTACAAAGCCAAATAATCAATTTGAAAGGAGATATCATGAAGCAAGGTAATGACATTAGAACCGAGGTTCACGATAATATTCAATCCTCCTTCAGCACTCAAACGACTGAATTAAAGAATCTGTTGGCTAGTTTCTTGCCCGCCACTCAACCTTCTACTTCAAGTTCTCTACCTTCAAACACCGTCACCAATCCGCGAGCCAATGTGAGTGCTATTACTACTCGTAGTGGAGTTACCATCGTAGGACCACCAATCCCACCCCCATCATCTACACCTCCTCCACCACCATGTATCCCTACTCCTCCTACACCTAGTATTAGTGCACCATTACCGTCTTCGCGTCGTCATGACGATGTATCTCGGAAGGACCCTTCAACATCCCAACCTTTACCAACTACACCTTCACCTTCCACCTATAAACCCAAAATCCCATACCCTTCTCGCTTAGGCAAGACCAATGATCTAACAAAAGAGGACTCTCAAGTGACAAAATATATCAATATGATTTCTCAAATGGGCTTCAGCATTAGTTTTCTTGAAGCACTTATCCACATGCCCAAATTTGTTAAAGCATTTAAGGAATTGCTTAACAAGAAGGAGAAGCTGATTGAACTCGCCAACACATGCTTAAATGAAAACTGCTCTGTAGTTATTCTTAAAGAACTTCCGGAAAAGCTAGGAGATCCCAGTCGTTTTGTGTTGCCTTGCGTGTTCAACAAAACTGAAGAATTTACTGCCCTTGCTGATCTCGGGGCTAGTATTAATTTGATGCCACTGAGTGTTTGGAAAACACTCTCATTGCCCGACCTCACTCCCACAAAGATGACTCTCGAAATTGCAAATCGCACTCTCGCTTACCCTGTTGGTATAGCCGAAGACGTGTTCATTAGAGTTGGCGCATTTACTTTCCCGGTCGATTTTGTCGTAGTTGATTATGAAATGGACCCTCGTATTCCTTTAATACTTGGTCGGCCATTCTTGAGAACCGGACGTGCTTTAGTGGATGTTGCCGAAGGTGAGTTAATCTTAAGAGTCGGGAATGCCTCACAAATTTTCAAAATGGGGAAGCTTACAGGCAAATATGATGGACAATAATCAGTGAATATGATTAATGTGCTTGATGACTTTGTCGTCTACGACAATCCTCTATTCGACTCTTGCATTGATAATCCACTTTTTAATGATGATGTGGATGATTCTCTCCCTACTTTGGAAGCTTCTCCCATTTATGATTCTCCACCGGTCTTTGATGCTTATGATGATGATGATTCTAGCTCAGATTCGGATGATTTTAATGATTGTACTTCCGAGTATCCCGAGCTGCCCACATATGATGATTTCGATGAAGCTGATACTCTTTCGAGCGATTCTTCACATGATGAATATCCTCCGCCATCACTCGATCCTACTTTGGACGATTACTCATTTGAGGAAGACTTCTCTGAATTTCTCAACACTTACTTCCCTCATGAGAATGACGCTCCTCCTTATGACTTTGAAGATTATCGTCTTGATCCTACTTTGGATTTGAAGCACATTCTTTCAAAGGGGAAGAAACCGGTCAACACCAATATCCGTTGCACATATGATTTAACACCTCTTTGTCCCCCTTCTGAGGTCGAGGTTGTGCTTCTTTGCGGATCTTCTTCACACTCTGCCGAGCCTGAGTGCTATTTTCCCCTAAAGGAAAAGGTGTTCGACCCCGGTATTGAAGTCTTTAAGCCATCTCAGTATCCACCTGATGAAATAAAAGGAAAAATCTTTGGAAATTTTAAAGACATGCTTGCACCACTTCATCCTTGCTTCCACCGTGCTCCATCACTGCTTAAGGGAACCTTGCCTACTCTTCTTTGGCTTGCCTTGTTCGCCTTAAGCTTGTGCTTTTTGATGGACGAAAACTATGTCTTTGATCCTGGTGGATATATTTCATGCTTCTTCCTATGATGATCAAGGTCGAGTCAGGCTCATGACTCGGTTAACAAAAATCAAGCGCTTCTTGGGAGGCAACCCATGCATCTATCTTTTCGCTTTTTTTTATCATAAGTGTAGGGGAGACTCTTTGGTTTGCTATTTCCTCTCCTCACATCTCAATCAGGGATTCGAGCTTCAAAGATCCACTCTTGATGATTCTTGACGACCCGTGATTCCGTGTTCTACATTTTCCCGGTTCTATCCTAAACTCTTTTCGATTCACTATTTTATATTTTCTCAATATTAAAATAGGAATCTCTTTAGTTGTCTTTTCCTTAGCAAGATTTAAACAAAGTGCACAATGTCCTAAGTGTAGGGGAGTTTACTCCCACATGCTTAAACATTGAGGACAATGTTTATCTTAAGTGTAGGGGGGACTTCTATCGAAGTTAAGTGGTCTTTTCCTTGTATTTGTCCTCATTTTAACCGGAAAATAAATTTTTCGACATTTTTCAAAATTTTTGATCTATTTTGGCCTATTAGTTTTACCCTTTGCATAGTTATTTTCTTTCCTTATTAGAATAAATGTTTAATAAAGTGGTTTTAATTTTCAAACGTTGTGAATCTTTTGACTCAATCCGAGTTTACTTATCTAAGTTTGCTCTAGCTAGTATCCTTAACGTGTTTAAGTCAAGTTTTGCTAGGCTTTTATATAGGGAGCTATAAAACGCGAAAGTCTTAACTCTCACGGGTTAAGAACAAGAACTTTTCGCAAGTTCCTATAATTGATCCTAGAGAGTCGTTTATCAAGGAAACTTTAAAACGCGAATTCTAAACTTGAAAAAGTCTAAGAATTTGCAAGATCCTATAGGCGACTCGAAAACCCAAAACTTTGATTTAATAGGCTAAGTATCCACGAGTCTCATTACTTGAGATTTTAAACTGTGGAGAACGAGAGATGATAGAGCCAATTATAAGTTCGGTATTCTTTCATGAATTTATGTGAGTTAATTATGAGCCTATTCTCCCATCGCTTGCTAATAATTTATCTGCTAATAAATAAGGTTGTATGATTTGAAAAGTTACTTAGCTTCTAGCCCAAGATCGTTTAAAAGTTGCTCGGTATGGATTAGAGTTCATAGCCAAGGCATAACTTATTGAAGCGGGATGCGAAGATTGGCGAGTCCGAAAAGGCCCTAACAAGGCATGAGGGCTATATTTTGTTGCTAAAGATCCAAGTGATGTGAAGAATCATTTATCGAAAATCAATATGAAGGATCGAGACACACGACGAAAAGCAAATACTCCCCAAAAGTCATGGAGAAGTGTATCCGAAAAGACCCTAACAAGGTATGAGGATAAATAGATCCAAGTCATAAAAGGAGGCGGATCGTTGTATATCAAAGTCCAAAATAAAGATTGGAGAAAAATGAAGAAGTCGTGGTCCAAGTATGAATCTCTCAAAACTTCAAGGAAGAAATTCCTATATGAAGAGAAGACCATAATTTCATGAACGTCTCTCAAGGTTTGAAGTATGAAGTCGCTGCCAAATATCGGTCCGAGAAAGGTCTCAAATCGCGAAGCGAGTTATGCCAAGATATGAACTTTATGAGGTCCCGAGAAGCAGTTTTAAAAGATTTTGTCCTTTAGCTAACTATTGATTAAATCGTTCACTTTATTTTCAGACTTAATAACTATCGAAATAAGTCAAAAATGCATCCTCGTGATCATTCAAGACAATAATAAAATATAAGAGATACCCTAGGAATAAGGGAGTCTAAGTGAGTAATTGGCCCACATGAGTTCGTGATAGTTTACTAACTTATAATAACAATGATCTCGTTTTTAAGCTTGGTTTGGAGAAAGTGAAAACTTGAGGATGATGATTATTCATGACATTTCCAAAAACCCGAGGTATGCTTTTGATTTCTTTATTTTGTATGTTTTTTTATCTCTTTAATAAAGGCCACTATGGATTGATTATGATGAAAAGTGTAAACGTGCTTTGTAACTAATGCATTGCATGAGGACATTGCAATGGTCAAGTGTAGGGGATTTGATATGTGTGTAAACACACATCTTTTCTACCACTTAATTACAATAATAACCGGACCAAAACGTGTATTTTATGTCTTTTATGTCGGAATTATGCATGGTGTGTGTTTTTGTTGTGATTTAGGACGCAAAGGTGAAAAGTGGAGAAAACACGGACATTCACGGGCATTTACGGACTTTTATTGAAGAAAAAGATGGAAGACGAAGTCAAGAAGTTAAGAGTGCAAAAGAACGGAAGTCCAAGACCAATTCTGAAGATTTATCGAAGAAAAAGTCAAAAGACGGAAGTTTATCAAAAGCCGACGAACTCAAGTCTAATTTATTGAAGAAATTAAAGACAAGTTCAAAGAAATCCCAAGCCAAAAGTCCTTAAAGTCCAAGTTTAAAGAAGATTAGAAGAATAAAGGACTAATGATGCAATTAATGAAGATTAAAAGAAGGAGGGACTTAATCTCGCAATTAAGAAGAAATGAAGGAGGGGAGGAAGCTTCCTAATCCTCCCCTATATATAGATTAGGATGATTATCATTTTTCTTTGTTGGCTAAGTGTGACAATTAGTCTTCCACTTTTAATTACCTTGTCATTTAAATACTTGTCAATTTAATTACCTTGTCTTGCACCTTAAATTCATTTAATTTCAAGTAAGTTCCCATTTAATTCTTGTCAATCTTTACTTTATCTTGTTAATCTCTCATCTACCTTTCTAAATCTTTGATTTTTTATGTTTATGTTTGTGTTCATGTTCATGCTTTTATTTTGATCAAGTGGGTTTTTAATTATTGTGGTTAAATTTGTTAGTTTTGTTGATTTAAATTGTTTGTTTATGTTTAACTGTTGTTCCATTATTCGTTTAGCTTAATCGTTGTTTTGATTTTGATTAAATCTGTGTTATACTATTGTTTCTGTGATTCCCTTGTTCTTCGGGGTGTTTGTTTGTGTTTCTGTATTCCCAGGAATTCTTCCAAACCAAGAGAAGAGGAGTGTTCATTCGGAAGTCTGAAAGTTCAGGATCAAGGGTTTCATCCGGAAGTCTTCCGAACGAAGAGTTGTTCATTCGGAACTCCAAAAGTTCCGAACCAAGCTAGCTACATCCGGAAGTCCAAAAGTTCCGGATCAGAAAGGTTTCATTCGGAACTCGAAAGTTCCAGATCAAGCAATTCATTCGGAACTCCAAAAGTTCCGGATCAGAGAGGTTCATTCGGAACTTTAAAAGTTCCGAGTCAAGCAGTTCATTCGAAAGTCTCAAAAGTTCCGGATCAATTCGAAAGTTCCGAACCAAGGGCAAAAGTTCCGGATCAATATCTTCCGAACGAAGTTCCGGATCAAGGGAAGGAAAAAGTTCCGGATCAACACCAAAACTTCCGGGTCAAGACTGTTTCATTCGGAACTCAAAAGTTCCGAGTCAAGCGTGTTCATTCGGAAGTTTTGAACTTCCGAATCAAGGTTTTTCTTGTCAGGTTCTTTTTTGGTTTTTCTTTTTAAATTTCTGTCTTTTATTTTTAAAGCTTATTTTTCCCACCTTTTATTTTTAATTGCACTTTAAGATTACTTGCCTTAGTTTTATTTAGCCTTGCCTTAGTTTAAATTTTAGTTGCGTTTTAAGATTGCCTTAGTTCGATTTAAGTTTGCGTCATTTACTTTAAGTGCCCTTTAATTTCAGTCACGCTTTTAAATACTTGCACTTTATTTTAATTAGACTTAGATTTACTTTAAAAGCACTTTTACTTTAAAGTTTCGCACTTTTAATTTTAAAAACACTACAACGACACATCTTTGTTTCACCAAAATAAAACTGAGTCACATAGAGAACCTAGATCAATTCGATTAGACACACGACAAAGAACTTTAATTTTTATACGGGCCAAAAGCCGTGTATAAGTCGTCACCCAAAGAAGAAATCCTGAGCCAATCACTAACCTTCAGATCATTCCTCATTCTACACCAGTCTCAGTATCTGTCTACAGAAACAATGATGAGAGGAACTTTGAAGTCATGAAGAAATTTTCATTTGGTGATTTCGGTCTCAGTGAGTGGGACAAAATGGGAAGGATTTTCAGGACCAAAACAAACAAATGTGTCCCTGAGATACTTAACTCTCTCAGTAAGAGATATGAGAGGTTGAATGAGATGAAGGAACAATTAGGAATCACTGAAGATCTTCCTTTAGCTGAACAGGATCCTACCAAAACTCAGGGAAGAAAGAGGAAAAGGGTTGAGCTTGAAGCTGAGACTAAGATCCCTGGGTTAGAATGCAATCATACTCTCCCTAAAAATATATCCTTTGTGAACAACATGGTTATAGAAGAACCTGAGTGGGGTATCTTCTTCATTGATGTATTTGGGGATCAAGCATTTCAAAGAATGAGTGACATAGAGAAATACACCACTGAGAGTGTTCTCATCTTTCTTGTGATGGCTGGACAAATTCAGACTGATGAGAATAAAAGATTTGGTGAGAAGCTCAGGGAGATAATTGCTAGGAGGCCTGACAAAGAAAAGGTGTTAAAGTCATCAAGGGTGACGAGGGAAGTAATGGATTCCTGAATAACTGTAATCTTTTGTATTATTTATGTTTCTTGTATCAGACTATTCAGTCTTATGTAATGATGAATGAAAATGAAGTACTTTGTTATATCAACTCTTTTCATCAAGTAGAATAGTTTGTAATAAGAAGAAGCCTTTTTGCTCACTTATAACAATTTCACTTAGGCAAAATTTATATCCAAATAGGGGGAGATTGTTAGGTCAATTCAGTACCTAATGACCTCCCTGAAGGATTTGATAACAATCGGCCTAAGTGAATTATTAACCTTGAACATAACAAGGTCACTGAGTGAACAGTCACTCAGTGAGTTGCCTTCGAGTTCCTAGACTAAGTCTAAAAGGAAGACTCAAGCATTCAGAGAGGCGAAGCTCAACGAATGTCTTCTATGACGAAGAAGAAGGTGATGGGTTCAGTGAGTTGTGGCAATAGACTCACTGAACCCCATACGATCTCCCTGAAGAAAACAAGCATTCTCCAAGACTGAAGAAAAGGCGGGATAAGTTGAATTGTGACAAGATGAAGTACATCACACAATTAGCGTGACTTACCCTTTTGGGAAAGATGGGGTACTGACATGTGTAAAGGACTTACGTCTTACTACTTAGAATAGGGTAAGACAAGATACTACACTGTACCAATAAGACAAGAATTGCACATGGGCAATTATTTTCTTCTACCCACTTTCCGTCTACAAATAGGATGCTTGTAAAGGAGAGAAAACCAAGTTTGTGCACTAAATGCTTTAGACATTCACAAACAAGTTTTCTCTCCTCCAAACACGATCACACACTTAAGTTCTAAACTCCTGTTGATAGAATCGTCAAGCTTAGCAATCGTTAGGATTGGACTAGCTTGTTAGTGAGGAGATCACAAAACCACACATTGTCTATTCAATCCATGCAGCTTCGTATACAATAGGGTATAATTCTTTAATAAAGCCAAGAGTTAAACGTTGAAAACCTTTGTGTTATTTACTTACTTGTATTAAGTTTATTGCATTACTTAACCATGGGTTAGGACTATACTTAGTGATATTAGATTTTATGCTATGGGGTTCTAGATTCTCTTGATATCCTCTCGAATTGATCTCGGTTCTAAGTGGAATGATTGTTCTTGGTTACTAAAAAAAGAGGGTTTGGTTTTTTAATCTACTAAAAAGTTTAAATGCATTTAAATATAAACTTAAATTCCAAGGCAATTAATTTAATGGCAATTAATAAGACTAGAATTAAAATTGAAATTGAAATATATAAATTCAAAATGAAGAAACAGTAAGTATAACTTAAAATGCTCAAAAAGAAAACGATTCGGAAGTTCTTACTGATTCGGAAGTTTTCTGAATGAAAAGTTGTCAACTCCTTGATCCGGAACTTTACTCGGAAGTTTGGTTCGGAACTTCACCCGGAACCTTCCCTCGGAACTTAGTTCGGAACTTCACCCGGAACTTTCACCCGGAACTTTGTTCGGAAGTTGATCCGGAACTTTGTTTAGAAGATTGATTCGGAAGTTGGTGATCCGGAACTTCGTTCGGAACTTTACTCGGAACTTTACTCGGAACCTTGATCCGGAAGTTGGTTCGGAACTTTTGGCTCGGAAGTTTATTCAGAAGATTTGTAAAGAACATTCATTCGGAACTTTGTAAAAATAAAACTCATTCGGAACTTTTTATGTTCATTCGGAAGTTATAGTTCATTCGGAAGTTATAGTTCATTCGGAAGTTTTAGTTCATCCGGAACATTTGGTTCATCCGGAACATTTGGTTCATCCGGAACCTGGGAAACTCAAGAACAGTAACTTTAACCGAAGAACAGGGGAAATGCGATTTAATCCAAAATCAAGCTAAATAAGCAAAAAGATTTTACCAAATTAACCAATAATCATTTAATAATCATAAGCAACAAATCCCAACAGTAAAAACGCAAATTCAACAACTTTTAAAATCAAAACTCAACCAAATAAGAACTTAAGAACTTGAAATAAAAAGATGATGAAGAACAAGATGAATGAAAAGATTAAAGGAAGACTTGTATTAATGATTAATGTTGAACAAATAAAAGACAAGATTAAACTACAAGATTTGGAAGAACAATAATCAAAATCACCAAACACCCTAGTGGTGTTGGTGATGACTACGAACAAGAAAAGAGAAAAAGAAGGAGAAGAAAAACTGGATGAAAAGTGTGAGGGGAACCCTTTATATAGGTGTCCCCTTTGGTTGGTGAGTGGGCTTTCTCCCGTTCTTCTTGTCTTCTCGTCTCTTCAGAAAAGTTGACGTTTTCGATTCTGATTCGGGATTTGTCGTCGATTAAATTCAACTCGTCTTTTAATTTCTTCGTTTAATAGACTTGAGTTTCTTCGACTTATGTAAATCTTCCATCTTTGGTCCTTTTCTTCGATAAATCGTCAAATAGGCCCAGTGACTTCAAATCTTTTGCATCTCTTGGACAATAGACTTCGTCTTGAGTCTTTTTCTTCCATAAAACCCGTGCAATCCCATGTTTTCTTCAATATTCATCCGTTTGGCTCTGAAAACACAATAAACACAAAAACCACGCATAATTCCAAACAAATGACATTAAATACGTGTTTTGGTCCCGTTTTAGCCAGAATTAAGTGGAAAAAGGATGGGTGTTTACACACCTATCAAATCCCCTACACTTAACCATTGCCATGCCCTCATGCAATGCTTAGTGATAAAGCAATTTTACACTTTTCTCATAATTAATCAACCTTGGCCTTATTCAGATACTACTAAACAAAAATTAAAGTACTAAAAGGAATTAAAACTTTAAAGGAAACAAAAGGATAGAAAACCATTTTCACTTGAAAATAGCTACATGGAAATAACTTGCAAAGGGATCAAGGACTTACATTAGGGCTTTGGTGCTGCGAAGATTAATCATCCTCAAGTTTTACGTTCCCCAAACTAAGCTTAAAAAAGAGATCATTGTTATTATAAGTTAGTAAATCAAACACTTACACACATGGCTTAATTATATGCTTAAACTCCCTTATTCCTAGGTGTATCTCTTATATTTTATTTTTGTCTTAGAATGATCATGAAGATGCATTTTTGGACTTATTTCGATAGTTTATTTAGGCTAAAAGCAAAGTAGGACGATTTGATCAATAGCTAGCTAAAGGAAAAAATCTCTTAAAACTGCTTCTCGGGATATCAAAAAGTTCATATCTTGGCATAACTCGGTTCACGATTTGAGACCTTTCTCGGGCCGATATTTGGCATGTACTTCATACTTCATATCTTGAGAGACGTGCTTGAGATAATGGTCTTCTCATCGTTAATAGAGTTTCTTCACTTGGAGACTTTTGAGGGGTACTCCAACTTTGTTGACCACGACTTCATGATTATTTCTTCAATCTCTATTTGGGATTTTGAGATACAACGATCCGCCTCCTTTTTGGACTTGGATCTATTTATCCTCATACCTTGTTAGGGTCTTTTCGGATAGACTTCTCCATCATCTTTATGGGAGTTGATTGCTTTTCGTCGTGAGTCTTGATCCTTCATATTGACTTTGGGAATAATGCTTTTCACATCACTTTGGATCTTTAGCAATAAAATGGAATCCTCATGCCTTGTTAGGGCCTTTTCGGACTCGCCAATCTTCGCGCCCCGCTTCATAAGTTATGCCTTGGCTATGAGCTCTTATCATTATCGAGCAACTTTTAAACGATCTTGGGCTAGAAGCTAAGTAACTTTTCAAATCGTACGACCTTACTTATTGCAGATAATTTATTAGCAAGTGATGGGAGAATAGGCAAATAATTACACCAAGTGAGTTTGTGCAAGAATACCGACTTATAATTGACTCTATCATTTCTCGTTCTCCACAATTTAAAATCTCAAGTAATGAGACTCGTGGAAACTTAGCCTAATAAACCAATTAAGGTCTACATGGTTAAGGATACTAGCTAGATTAAACTTGGATAAGTCTATTCAGGTTGAGTCAAAATAATCGCAACATGCCTAATATGTCAAAGACTTCTAAACTAGCTACACCACTTTATTAATATTTTTGACTTTATTGCGGGATATATACATACGAAAGCAACGATAAAAAATTTAAAAATTACGACTAAATGGCCAAAGTTAATAAAAAATTTGAAAAATGTTGAAAAATAGGATTTTCCGGTTAAATGAAGGCATTTTCATGGAAAAGTCCACTTAAAACTTCGATAGAAGTCCCCCTACACTTAAGATAAACATTGTCCTCAATGTTTAAGCATGTGGGAAAAGTCTCCCCTACACTTATGACATTGTGCACGTTGGTTAACTCAAGTTAAGGAAGAGACGACTAACGTGATCAATTTCAAATGTGAGTATGAAGAAAATTGAATCACGATAGTTGAGAGATAGAACCGGATTTCGGATAACACGGGAGCACGGTTCTTCAGAGATTCCAAGAGTGCACTTATCCCTGTAATCACATCACCACACAAAGAAAGCAACCTATATAGGTTCCCCTACACTTAGGAGGTTAAACGGAAAAGGATAGATACTCGGGCCGCCTCCCGAGGAGCGCTTGTTTTTGATAGCCGAGTCACGAGCTTGACTCGACCCAAAATTAGTTCATGGGGAACGTGGCGAGGGATGGAATCATCTCTTGAGAGATGTCCTCACCAAAGTACAATTTCAAACGCTGGCCATTCACCTTGAAGTTGGGCCCATTTGGCTGAGAAAGCTCAATGGTGCCATAGGGAAAAACATTGGCGATGGTGAATGGACCAGACCAGCGGCTCTTCAACTTGCCAGAGAAGATCTTCAACCGAGAGTTAAAGAGTAAGACTTGATCACCAACGTGGAACTCTCGGTTCTTGATTTTAGCATCATGGACAATCTTGGTCTTCTCCTTGTAGATCAATGAGTTCTCGTAAGCTTGATTCCTCAATTCTTGTAGCTCGTTGAGTTGAATCTTGCGAAAATCACCGGCTTTGTTGATGTCGAAGTTAGCCCACTTCAAGGCCCAGTATGCCTTATGTTCCAGCTCGATAGGGAGGTGGCAAGCTTTCCCGTACACAAGACGATAAGGCGTACAGCCGATCGGGGTCTTGTAAGCAGTACGGAAAGCCCACAGAGCATCATCTAACTTATCGACCCACGCGGCGCGATGCTCTCCCACAGTACGCTCCAAAATTCTCTTCAATCCACGGTTGGATATCTCGGCTTGACCGTTGGTTTGAGGATGATAAGCGGTGGAAAGACGATGATTGACACCATACTTTGCCATGACTCTTGCAAATTGATCGTTGCAAAAATGAGTCCCGCGGTCACTGATAATAGCACGAGGAACACCGAATCGAGCAAACAGTTGTTTCATGAATTTACAAACCACCCTCGCGTCGTTAGTGGGTAAAGCCTTGGCTTCAACCCATTTGGAAACGTAGTCAACAGCGAGAAGGATGTATTTGTTGCCTTTAGAAGAAGGGAATGGTCCCATAAAGTCGATGCACCATACATCAAAGATTTCACATTCTTGTATGAAAGTTTGAGGCATCTCATCTTTATGTGTGATCTTGCCTTGTTTTTGGCAAGAATCACAATGTTTAACCATCTCGTGAGCATCACGGTAAATGGTGGGCCAATAGAATCCCGAATCAAACACTTTTTTGGCAGTGTAGTTGGGACCAAAGTGACCACCGGTGGGTCCTTTGTGGCAAGCCTGGAGAATGTCCAAAGCGGCCGGTCCGTCAACACATCGGCGAATAATCAAGTCAGCGCATTGTTTGAATAGAAAAGGGTCATCCCAAAAGTAAGTCTTAACATCGTTCAAGAACTTCTTTTTTTGTTGGGATGTTAACCCTTGGATGAGAACACCACCCGCTAAGTAGTTTGCAATGTCCGCAAACCACGGGGTTTCATCAGAATTCGAATTGATAGACATTAAGGTCTCAAGTGGGAAAGAATCATTGATCTCTTTGTTCGGATGATCCCCTTGATATGGATCCTCAAGTCTGCTCAGATGATCCCCGGCCAGGTTTTCGGCTCCCTTCTTGTCACGAATTTCAATGTTGAATTCTTGAAGGAGTAAAACCCAGCGAAGAAGTCTTGGCTTAGAATCATGCTTTGTCATCAAGTACTTCAACGCGGAATGGTCCGTATAAACGATTGTGGTGGAAAGGACAAGATAGGGGCGGAACTTTTCAAAGGCATAGACAACAGCTAAAAGCTCTTTTTCGGTTGTCGTGTAATGCAATTGAGCCCCCGTCATTGTCTTGCTAGCGTAGTGGATCGGTTGGAAGTGTTTGTTCACTCTTTGGCCCAGAACCGCTCCAATAGCAAAGTCACTAGCATCGCACATCAACTCGAAAGGCAGCTCCCAATTAGGGGTAACCAAGACGGGTGCCTTAGTTAGCTTATCCTTAAGCGAGTTGAAGGCTTCAAGACACTCTTTGGAAAAGATAAAAGGAGTATCTTTTTCCAAGAGATGGGTCATCGGGCGAGCGATTTGAGAAAAATCTTTGATGAATCGACGGTAGAAGCCCGCATGACCCAGAAAACTTCTCACACCCTTCACGGTTGAAGGTGGAGGCAACTTAGCGATAACATCGACTTTAGCACGGTCTACTTCAAGACCGGCTTTGGAAATCTTGTGTCCTAGCACGATGCCTTCTTTTACCATAAAATGGCATTTTTCCTAATTCAGAACAAGGCGAGTGTCTTCGCACCGCTTAAGCATACGTTCCAAATTGGCAAGGCAAGAAGAGAAGGAATCCCCGAAGACCGAGAAATCATCCATGAAGACTTCCATGGTTTGTTCAACCATGTCATGAAAGATAGCTAACATGCACCTTTGGAAAGTCCCGGGGGCATTGCATAAGCCAAAAGACATCCTTTTGTAAGCAGATGTGCCATAGGGACAAGTGAATGTTGTCTTCTCTTGATCTTGGGGATCGATGGGTATTTGGAAATAACCCGAGAAACCATCAAGAAAGCAGTAATATTCATTACCCGCTAAACGTTCAAGCATTTGGTCCATAAAAGGTAGAGGGAAATGATCCTTTCTCGTGGCATCATTGAGTTTGCGGTAGTCTATACAAACTCTCCACCCAGTAACGAGACGAGTGGGAATCAACTCGTTGTTTGCATTGGGCACAACGGTGATGCCGCCTTTCTTAGGCACACAATGGACTGGACTAACCCATGGTGAATCCGAAATAGGGTAAATCGTACCCGCATCAAGAAGTTTGATAACCTCTGTTTTGATGATTTCATGGATTTTTGGATTCACCCTTCGTTGGCTTTGAATAGTGGGCTTAAAGTCGTCCTCCATGAGAATTTTGTGTGTGCAGAAGTGAGGATCAATTCCGCGAATGTCAGAGATTTTCCAAGCGATAGCTCTTTTATGCTTCTTCAACACGGCGACAAGGCGGGCTTTTTCTTCTTCTTTCAGGTCCTTCGCGATGATGACCGGTAACTTCTAGTTGTCGTCAAGAAAAACATACTCAAGATGAGGAGGAAGGTCCTTAAGCTCAAGAGTGGGAGGATCCTCAATAGATGGTGAAACTAACGATGGATCATCATTAGTCACCTCTTTAGAAGAAGGAGGATCAATAGCAGTAACCGTCGGAGATAGCGGAGAAAGATTGTCTTCTTTGAGAAGGTTTTCAATGAGGCGGAGATCTTCATCCCAATTGGTGGTAGAATCGTCATGGTCTAAGTTCACATCTCCCATGGTGTCTTCCAAATCTTTCCAAAGGAAATCACTTTCTCCAAATAGAGATAGTGATGAGTCGATAGAGGAAACGGTCTCAACATTGGGAAGAGAGGTAGGAATACTTTTACAAGCATCTTTGAAGTGTTCTTCACAAGCCTCATCAAGAACGTCAATACAATTAACACTTTCGTATGAATAAGGCTGTTTAGAAAGCTTTCCCATGTTGAAGACGATTTTATCGTCACCCACTCTCATGATAAGCTCACCGGATTCAACATCGATTAGAGTGCGGCCGGTCCTCAGGAATGGACGATCAACGATCAATGGCACACGAGGGTCCATGTCGTAGTCAACAACGACGAAATCGGCAGGAAAAGTGAATTTGTCGACTCCTACAAAGACGTCTTCGGCTATCCCCACTGGATAAGCAACCGTACGGTTAGCTAATTCCAAAGTCATTTTGGTGGGGACTAGCTCAGGGAGAGATAATTGCTTCCAAACGCTTAAGGGCATTAAGTTGATACTGGCACCTAGATCGGCTAGGGCCATGCAATTCTCTACTCCTGGGAAGTTGCAAGGGATTAAGAAACGACCCGGATCACCAAGCTTAGTTGGCAATTTCCTTAAAAGCACTGCGGAGCAGTTCTCATTAAGTTGGGTCTGAGCGATGTCAAGAAGCTTTTCCTTATCACTTAGAAGATCTTTAAACATCTTAGCGTATTTGGGCATGTGAGCGAGAGCCTCGGCAAAGGAGATGTTAAAATTCAATTGTTTAAACATTTTGAGAAAGTTTGAAACTTGAATATCATCCATGCTCTTTTGCTTCTCTTTCCTCAACCTTGAAGGATACGGTATATTGGATGAAGAAGAAGGCTTTAGGGGAATAGGATCACTCACAACCACGGGTGGTGGGGAAATGGGGGTAGAAGGTGAAGGAGTCAGAGAAATTGGGGAAGTAGAAGGATGAGGAATAGGAGCAGGTGACTCGTTTTCCTTAGTCACAACCACTGGTAGAGGTATAGGAAGCTCGGGTTCCTTGGTACCTTTGCCACTGCGAGTGGTGATTGCTTTCATCTCCCCTCTTGGATTCGCAACGGTGTTACTCGGAAGAGTACCCGAAGAAGAGGGTTGATTACCTTGGAAGAAACTAGCCATCATGTTTTTCAAGTCATTCGTTTGACTATCCAACGTGTTTCTCATATCAGCTCTCAGATCGTTCCCTTGTTTTACCAGGTCTGCTTTCAAGTTGAGCACTTCCCGCTGAAGATTTCCCACTATCACATCGTTAGTCCTCATGTAGGTTTCCACTTCTTGGTGTAAAGCGGTGGGATGGTTGGGAGGAGCATTGAATGCGGGTGGTTGATAAGCAGGTTGCTGGTAAACTTGGTTGTTTCGTTGAGGTGGAGGTGGTTGTTTATGAGGTGGTATGTATGGTGTACGAGGTTGTTGTTGTTGTTGAGGAGGGCGATTGAGGCTGTGTTGTTGGTTTGGGTTGTTTGGAGGAAAACCGGGTGGTGAGAGGTAGTTGTTGGAGCGGTAGCTAAGCAAGTTACGGTCACCTTGAGGTCGAGCTTGATAAGCAGGTTGAGGATAGGTGCCATAAGCTGCATTGACATTTTCAGAAGGGTAGTCTTGGGTGGCAGTACAAGTGGTGTAAGAGTGAGGACCCCCGCATATCTCGCATGGTTGGCTAACGGCGTTGACTTGAGCGTCTTTAGCGTTTCTAGCGTTGATGCTGTTGGTGTTGCTGGCGGTTTAGGTAGCAAGCGATTCAAGAAGCGTAGTGATTTTGTCAAGTCGCTTATCGCTGTCACTAGTACTAGCACTAGCAACATTGGTCCGAACACTCTTGGTTTGCACACGAGACTTATTCTCAATGATATCCCAAGCAGCATTGGAAGTCTTAGCCAAAAGATTACCCCCCGAGGCACTGTTTAGTGAATCTTGGTCATTCATGCTTAAACCATTGTAAAAAGTGTTAATTTGGTGCACTTTGGTAAAACCACGTTGTGGGCATTTTCTTAAAAGATCTTTAAAACGATCCCAAGATTCACTAAACGACTCATCGTACTTTTGTTCAAAATTTATGATTTCATTCCGCAAAGCGGTAGTACGAGAGGGTGGGAAGAAGTAATTGATAAACTTGGTCTCCAAATCCGTCCACGAAAGAATACTCTATGGCGGTTCCTTAGCAAGCCAATGCCGGGCTTGTCCCTCTAAAGAAAAGGGAAAAAATTGTAACCGGATTACCTCTTGTGGAACACCATTGAATTTGACCGTGTTGGTGAGTTGCAAGAATCTCTTGATGTGGTCATGTGGATCATCAATGGTGCGCCCCATGAATGGTTGAGCAGAGACCATCTGGATAAAGCCGGATTTGAGCTCAAAATTGTTGGCTGCAATCGCTGGTATAACAATTGGATCAGTGTTTCCATCTACATGGGCTTGCAGTAGTTCAATCATCGGGCGATTATCCGGTAAAGGCTCATTGTTGTTGTTATTATTCATGTTGTTGAAAGGTGGGTTGTTGTTGTTATTATTGTTGTTTTGAGGTGGTATGTTGTTGTTGTTTTGTACACCGGCCATGTCTAAGTTATCGAGAGGCTCGGGCTCTTGATAAGACGTTGATCGAGTGCGCATACACCTGCAAAAGAACTAACAAGGCAAAAACAAAGCAAAAATATTTTTGGTTTTTTATGTTTTTTTTTTAATTTTTAGGATTTTTGAAAATTTTATATTTTTTAGGATTTTTTTTGAAAATTTTTATGAAAAAGTAACGTTCACGGGGAACGGATCCCAAAATCCAAGTTCTCACAAAAACTGTTGATCTTAACGAGAAGAGCCGGCAGCGGCGCCATTTGATATTAGATTTTTTGCTATGGGGTTCTAGATTGTCTCGATATCCTCTCGAATTGATCTCGGTTCTAAGTGGAATGATTGTTCTTGGTTACTAAAAAAAGGGGGTTTGGTTTTCTAATCTACTAAAAAGTTTAAATGCATTAAAATATAAACTTAAATTCAAAGGCAATTAATTTAATGGCAATTAATAAGACTAGAATTAAAATTGAAATTGAAATATATAAATTCAAAATGAAGAAACAGTAAGTATAACTTAAAAATGCTCAAAAAGAAAATGATTCGAAAGTTCTTACTGATTCGGAAGTTTTCTAAATGAAAAGTTTTCAACTCCTTGATTCGGAACTTTACTCGGAAGTTTGGTTCGAAACTTCACCCGGAACCTTCACTCGGAACTTAGTTCGGAACTTCACCCGGAACTTTCACCCGGAACTTTGTTCGGAAGTTGATCCGGAACTTTGTTCGGAAGATTGATTCGGAAGTTGGTGATCCGGAACTTCGTTCGGAACTTTACTCGGAACTTTACTCGGAACCTTGATCCGGAAGTTGGTTCGGAACTTTTGGCTTGGAAGTTTATTCAGAAGATTTGTAAAGAACATTCATTCGGAACTTTGTAAAAAGAAAACTCATTCGGAACTTTTTATGTTCATTCGGAAGTTATAGTTCATTCGGAAGTTATAGTTCATTCGGAAGTTTTAGTTCATCCGGAACATTTGGTTCATCCGGAACATTTGGTTCATCCGGAACCTGGGAAACTCAAGAACAGTAACTTTAATCGAAGAACAGGGGAAATGCGATTTAATCCAAAATCAAGCTAAATAAGCAAAAAGATTTTACGAAATTAACCAATAATCATTTAATAATCATAAGCAACAAATCCCAACAGTAAAAACGCAAATTCAACAACTTTTAAAATCAAAACTCAACCAAATAAGAACTTAAGAACTTGAAATAAAAAGATGAAGAACAAGATGAATGAAAATATTAAAGGAAGACTTGTATTAATGATTAATGTTGAACAAATAAAAGACAAGATTAAACTACAAGATTTGGAAGAACAATAATCAAAATCACCAAACACCCTAGTGGTGTTGGTGATGACTACGAACAAGAAAAGAGAAAAAGAAGGAGAAGAAAAACTGGATGAAAAGTGTGAGGGGAACCCTTTATATAGGTGTCCCCTTTGGTTGGTGAGTGGACTTTCTCCCGTTCTTCTTGTCTTCTCGTCTCTTCAGAAAAGTTGACGTTTTCGATTCTGATTCGGGATTTGTCGTCGATTAAATTCAACTGGTCTTTTAATTTCTTCGTTTAATAGACTTGAGTTTCTTCGACTTATGTAAATCTTCCATCTTTGGTCCTTTTCTTCGATAAATCGTCAAATAGGCCCAGTGACTTCAAATCTTTTGCATCTCTTGGACAATAGACTTCGTCTTGAGTCTTTTTCTTCCATAAAACCCGTGCAATCCCATGTTTTCTTCAATATTCATCCGGTTGGCTTTGAAAACACAATAAACACAAAAACCACGCATAATTCCAAACAAATGACATTAAATACGTGTTTTGGTCCCGTTTTAGCCAGAATTAAGTGGAAAAAGGATGGCTGTTTACACACCTATCACTTAGTATACTTAAGTATAGTACTAATTACAAGGGATCAACAGATTTATCTTCATAGTAAAATTACGGGTAAACTGCAAAAAAGGTCCCTGAACTTTCCAAATTTTGAAAATTTTCCCCTGAGTCCAAACTACAAGAAATTTTGCCACTAAACTTTAGTTTCTCGTGCATTTTTGCCCCTGAGTCGACGATTTTTTACTTTTTAAACTTTCTGTCGCTAACTCCCACACGTGCCTTGCACGTATGGTTATATTCATCTTTTCCCTTGCCACCAATTGCTTTCACCTTTCATTAGATGCAAAAAACGTCCTTGAATACATTTCACACCCGAAACTTCTATGTTACCCGCCTAAACCCACCTTTGTTCAAGCAAAAAACATCCTCGAAACATTATTAAACCCATTTACCCTCGTCATTATTACACGGTCATATGAAACCCATCTTTCGGTAATGCAAAAAACGTCCTCGAAACATTATCTCTGAAATTATTTTTCGCGCATAAAGATAAACTCTTGGTATCCATTGTCAAACACACTTTCAAGGAATTAAACTCCCCTAGATTGTTCGTAAACAACAATAATCAATGTCAGGTTATAAATATGTGATCCTCTAACCGGATTTTAAACACACACTTTTACTTTTTACCCTTAAGAGCTATAATAATCCTAACCTAATCAATGGCAAACCAAGAGGCGGGTTCAAGGAGGTTGGTATTGTACGACAGGTTGGCACGTGATGCAAACTCCTCTCGCATGGAGAGGCAGCTATTTGACCAATTTACAAGGGAAAGACAACAGAATCTTGTTGATTCTAGGGACCTTCAGGTCCTGATTGACAAGATTCAAGAGAGGATGAACCATCGTAATCTGTTGATCAATGAGCTTATCATTCCGACTGGTTGTATTCCAACGGTAGAGAGGACGGTCGAACTGAAGGACGCTCGTGAGCGTAACGAAGACATGGTTGGGAAGTTGAACGACCTGGTGATAGCAGCAAGCCGTGCTGCAATAGCAAACAATGCTTTCATGACTAAGATGCTTTCACGTCTTAGTGATTAAAGACGAGTGTTTGTTTGGTTGTTATCACATGTTATTGTAATATTATTTCATTATCTAATGTAAGACATTTTTCACTAATGAAATGATATTTAAGTTTTTATGGTTTTTGTTCTTGTTAAAGGGGTGTTTGGATGTGCTTCACATATCTTATTTCATTATCAAATTTTCAACAAAAGTTAAAAGTCAATTAGTAATGCATATGGGTCCAACCCATTAGAATTAGGGCGTTGGACTTATAAATAAACCCAACAACAACTACATCTTTAACGAATAACCTAAAAACCTAAATTTTGTGCAACAATGGCTGATTTTGGAGAGAATCTTGAGAAGGGCTTCGATGATCTTAAAATCAAGATAGAAAAATTAGAAAAGATCTTTCAAGCAGCAAATGAGCGACTGCTATTGAATAAAAGTAAAAACAACTCATTAATCAATGTTGGGTTTTGATTAAAAATGTGTTGTTCTAAACATCCATTTTATCAATTCATTTTTTACCTAGGCTCGTATATTAATTGCAAAGTTATAAAAATTTACTCGGAATCAGACGCTGAAAATGATCCAGTCAGGCCATGTTCAACTTATAATAATGATAAGGCTAAATTGAGGTCCAACAAGAAACATCAACAACCTGTTATTCTAGGAAAAAATCCACATGCAATAAGGAATTGCATCTTAGGGCTTGCGTCTGTGACGACATGGGACAAAATTGTGAAGAAGGAATTTGGAAATTCCTAAACAATATATGTTAAAACCATTGAAAATGTAGTCTTGCATCTTTTGTTTATGTTTGGGTTGTATTTGCATTTTGACTTTTTAAAGTCAAACTTTTATAAAGTTCTACTATTTCTTTTGACTTTTAGTCTAAATGATCGCTTCTTATTCTTGCTTTTGATTGTGATTTTGATATGGTTCTGGCAATTTTTAACTTCCAACTTTAATTTTCAATAACCCTAAAAAAATATTACAATAACTGTTAAGGATTTAAGCAGTGTTTGGGTTTAGGTCAGAGTTATTCTGTAAGGAGTGCCAATGTTATGCTTCCTATTACATAACCAAAAGATTGATTAAAAACTAACACCATATTCTTCTACAACTTAGGCATAACAACATATTAGAACCAAACTTCATATTCTTTTACAACCGATTTGATTTAGAAAAGCACATTTTATAGTTTCTTTCGATATAAGTGTTTTTTATGAGTTCCCAGTATACATTAGGATTCTGTTTTGTTGGCCCAAGAAACTTATATAATTTGTAATATGGATCTCCATACAGATCTCTGAACTCATAGGTTCTACTGTTTGTTTGATGATCCCAAGTAGAGACTGGTTTTGTTTTATCATATTTTAGCTTTTTATTAGCTTCATACGTCTTGAACATCCTAATAACATGTTCATAAACCTCTTCTTCTGAACTAACGGAACCTTATTTCTCATTTCCAACATTTTCATTGTTTTCTGTTGGCTTCACCTTTTTAGGTCTCCAAACCATGTTCTTGGTAGTTGGATCAGTGTGAAACTTATTTGTAACTTGTCTCACCTTATCCATATTTTGACTGGTGTTTGTGTGTGTGCGCCTTTCTTTGTGACTGTGTGTGTGTGTGCATTTCTAGCAAAAATAGTGTGGTTATGAAGAAGATGAAAATTATACCTTTATGCAAATAACGTCCTCAGATTTAATATGACAGTGTAATAATGACGGGGGTAAATGGGTTTAATAATGTTTCGGGGACGTTTTTTGCTTGAACAAAGGTGGGTTTATGCGGGTAACGTAGAAGTTTCGGGTGTGAAATGTATTCGAGGACGTTTTTTGCATCTAATGAAAGGTGGAAGCAATTGGTGGCAAGGGAAAAGACGAATATTCCCTCACGTGCCAGGCACGTGTGGGAGTTAACGGCAGAAAGTTAGAAAAAGTCAAAAATCATCGACTTAGGGGCAAAAATGCACGAGAAATTGAAGTTCAGTAGCATAATTTCTTGAAGTTTGGACTCAGGGTAAAATTTGCGATACTTGGAAAGTTCAAGCACATTTTTGGCAGTTTACCCTAAAATTACTAAGCTCAAGTCTACTAAATAGCCCAAAATCAGTAATTATGAGCAAGCCCAATTCTTGTAAATCTGCAAAAAGATTTTAAAAAAGAGCCATGCTACGTGCTACATCACGCTTTATGTCACTTTTTAGCATGCTACGCCAAGAGACGACGCCTTAGTGTATTTCGTAACACGGAGGCCATGCTTTACGCTATAGCCCGCTATAAGACACGCTATTTAGAACCATGATCATATATGATAGTTTTCGACAACGAAAAAAACGTGAAAAAAACGAAAATAAATTGTCGAAAGCTTGTAACACCCCATTTTGATAAATGGAATGTCACGCGTGATTATGGCGTGTCATCAAAGCATACAAGGATAAATGTCTAAACATTACATGACCATAAAAGGAAATACCGGAATCAAACATCGGTAGTCCAAAAGTAAAGCTCATCACACACAAACATAAGTACTGTAAATGAAAGGACTAAACAATGTCCATGGAAAGAGTATCAAAGTATAGATAAATGCATAAAGTAAAGAAAGGCTAGAAGGATTCCAGTCCATATGCACGTACGCTTACTTGTCTACAAGTGTCCCTGAGTACCTACCGTTTTGGGAACATGAAAAGGAAAACGGCTGAGCAATACGCTCAGTGCACGGATGTACAAGTAAAGCATGAACAATATAAGCATAAAAGCATGAAACAGCGGAAGAACTAAGTCCTGGATAACCACGTAAATCTTAGTAAAACTGGTTTTATAGTTTGAAAAGCCTTATGTTTATCTTGTAAAAACTGTTTAACATATTTTACCATTAGCCAATATAGGTCATGAAATATCAACGTGCATGAATACTTGGAGGGGTGACCTCGTCATGCAAATTAGAGGGGCTGCCTCTAATTTAATATACTGGTTTTTGGGTAGGAAGGATCAGCTCCTTGTGAAGGATGCAAGGCACACACCACATTCACACTGAGTAATCTGCTGAAAACATGTAACTAGGATGCACCCATACGCCCCACATGATAAATATAATAAATGGCCAAAAACTGAAGGGACGCCACGAGCAATCCCTCCGCCGTAGGGAAGTCATAACACCAGTGCCTCTAGTGTTATGGTTATGGTACCTCCATAACTAGGTGAAACTGGTCATGCATGTATATGGCTTTAGGTATTCTAATTAAAAATAAGCAATCAAAACATATAAAACATATACTACGGGAAAATAGTTGGCTGCATACGGGGAATCCTAATAAGGAAAGAATGTCCATATTGAAAGGACGGTGAATCCGTACCTTATGTCCAGTGAACGAAGAAGACGAACAGAAGAGAGTCCTACTTCGGTATCACTAATGCTACATAAATACATACGTGTATAAGTATCTGATTACTGAGTACGTAACTGGTTTTATATCATGTCTTAGCTTGTTTTATATGTTCATGTCATGTTTTACTGATTTAAGTTTTATACTGTGTTTATCATATATTCTGTCTATTCTGATTAAGTATTACTTGTGTTTCATGCATTATTATACTTGTTGTGTAATAATAAGTAACTTTCTAAAAATAGCAGGTTTCCTAAAATAGAAAGTTTCCAAATATAGAAAGTTACCAAAAATAGAAAGTTTCCAAAAATAGAAAGTTTCCAAAAATAGAAAGTTTCCAGAAATAGAAAGTTTCCAAAAACAGAAAGTTTCCAAAAATAGAAAGTTTCCAAAAATAGAAAGTTTCCAACAATAGAATTACTGCTTAAAATAGATAAGTTTCTAAAAATAGAAAGTTTTCATAAATAGATTAGCTGCCTTAATTAAATAAGTTTCTAAAAATAGAAAGTTCCCATAAATAGATATAAGCTGGTTAATTAAGCTAATTATATAAGCTTAAGTATTTTCTGATTATTATTCTAAGTCATGTGATTATATAGTATAGTTTATTAATTATTACATGTAAATTAAATAAACTATAGGTTAAAGTATTTAATTAAATATAACATGATTTTAATTAAATAAGGTAAAATACTTAGGTTAAAACATGTATTATTATCTATTAATAATATAACCTAAGTCATGTTAATTAATTAATTATAGTCATGATTTTTAAATAATTAATTAATTATAAGGTCTAATTAAAGATAAATACTTAGGTTAAAATTCATGAACTAATAATTAAATTAATAACCTAAGTCATGTAAATTAAATTAATCATGTCATGTTTTTAATTAATTTAATTTAAGTAAAAAAAATAATATACTTGTAGAAAATCATAAACCTTAAAAAAATGATTCATGAACCGGACCCGTGACTAAAAACCATGAACCGGACTCGTAACCATCATCATACCCCGACCAAGGTCGGGTTTCCCTTGCCCCTTGCTGCTGCCGTGACACCATCACCACCATACCGAGACCATATGGTCTCGGTGGTGCGACATAGGCCAAGCCGAGACCCCCATGGATACCGAATACATGAATCAAATAAGGATGAACACACACGAATCCTTGCAAAATTTCTAAGATCAAAATCAACTCGAACACCCCTTTTTGGTGATCAAACCCGGCGGCCAAAGGAGCACAAGAAAAAGAATTAGGGTTTTTGTTATTTTCTTGATTTTGTGATAAATGACACAAGTTTCCCTTAATTCTTGTTTAGTAAAAGTTTACATGGGCCAAGCCCATGTTCTTGTTGTGTATCCGCGGGTAGGGGCCACACTTGGGGTAACCCGTACCTTTTTCCGTGTCTAAATATAATAGTGTGTTCTCGTGTTTTATCGTATTCGTGAATTACGTGTTCTAATTAGTTTGCGATCGTGACTTAGTTATTCGTGTTCATAATAAATATATATCCGTGTTTAATATTAGCTCGTGATTAGTTTACGCTCATGATTTCATGATCGCATGTTCGTGATTATAATTATTATTAGAATAATTATCGTGTGTTCATACGTAATAAATACTTTTCGTGTTATAACACGTACGTAATGCTTGAAATTCTTATTCATGAAACGTAAACATGTTATAAAAGGAAAGTTCTAATCATGTATGTACGATCCTAAGGGTACTATTCATGGTAAAAGCATGCGGGTTTTACAAAGCTTATCTATAGAAAGATATTTAAATAGCCGTTGTGATTGTATCTTTTCCGCATAACGATTAACGGTTTAAGAGTTATTAATGTTTGAAAAAAATGGGGAAAATAGGTTGTGGGTTTAATCTCATCCATCGGATTAAGATGGATATGGAGGATAGAGATTAATCCCTTGGTATACAAATAAAGTTTGGTATCCAAATAAACTTAAATCATACATTTCAAACCAAACTAATTTTATACAACAAAAAATACAACTTATATACACTAAATACAACTCTTAATCACAAAATGTTTAACTCACGTACTCCACGAAACCCAAATCGTCAACAATCAAGAACAACCGAAGTGTATGTTTTTAATATCGTAACGTTTTTGTTTCGTAACGTTCTTAATTCTGTAACGTTTTTATATTTTTCATAACGTTTTTATTTCGTAAAGTTTTTAATTTCATAATGTTTATTAATGTACGTTGTTACTTTTGTAACGTTTTAATTCCGTAATGTTTTTATATTTTCAAAACGTTTTTAATTCGTAACCTTTGTAATTTGTAACGTTTTTAATTCGGAACGTTTTTTTATTCGTGAAGTTTTTAATTCGTGAAGTTTTTAATTCGTGAAGTTTTTAATTCGTGAAGTTTTTAATTTCGTAACGTTTATTAATGTACGTTTTTATTTTCGTAACGTCTTTTATTCTGTAACTGTACGTTTTTTTTATTTTTGTAAGGTTTTTATG
Organism: Glebionis coronaria; assembly: GCA_025667525.1. Lineage (NCBI taxonomy): Eukaryota > Viridiplantae > Streptophyta > Magnoliopsida > Asterales > Asteraceae > Glebionis > Glebionis coronaria. The sequence goes on along the minus strand of JANFOE010001358.1, from coordinate 72,808 downwards.
TTTTTAATGTATTTTTTTATTCTAATTACAAAGTATAATATCAGTGTGAGGGTGCTTTTTTGTGATTGATAAGGCTGAAGGGAGTGGGGGCAAACCCACTCGTGGGTTGAAGTAACTGGCGTGCGACTTCCACCCCCTCGACAAGTAACTCACGCCCGACTTAGTCGCGCTGCTCAAAAAACATGTGCAAACTCACCAGTGCCACTTTGTATTTTCTTTATATACTTATTATTTTTACTTAATTTTTTCCCTAATTTTTCCTATAAAATCCCCTTTTTACTTCCCATTTTTTCACATCTTCTTCCTTAAACACCAAAACATCATCTTCTTCCTCAAAAACCAAAACATCATCTTCTTTTTAACATATCTAAATGGTGCCGCTACTATGGACACCCGAGGAAGAAATAGCGTTATGTCGCGCTTGGTGCTTTGTTGTTGAACACGTTGTGCCAGGTAACTGTAAAACCCGCATGCTTTTACCATGAATAGTACCCTTAAGATCATACGTACTAGATTAAAACTTTCCTTTTATAGTATGATTACGTTCACGTGTTAGAATTTTTACGTATTACGTACGTGTTAGAACACGATAAGTATTTATTACGTATGAACACACAATAATTATTCAAACAATAATTAATCACGAACATGCGATCATGAAATCATGAACGTAAATTAATCACGAGCTAATATTAAGTACGTATATATATTTATTACGAACACGAATAAATATATTAGGTCACAGTTAATAGTTAATGAGAACACATAAAACACGAACACGATAAAACACGAACGAACACTAAAATAATTAGACTCGGGAAAAAGGTACGGGTACCCCATGTGGGGCCCCCTACCCGCGGCTACACCAAAGGGATGGGCCAAGCCCATCAAACTTTTACTAACAAGGGGTTATGGTAAAAACCTTTAGTCATTTTTCACATTACAGTAAAATTACAAAAACCCTAAAAAGTTTCTTCTCCTTCCTTCTTGCTCCTTTTGGCCGCCGCATATAAAGACACAAAAGGGAGGTGTTCGTTTGATTTCGATCTTGAATTTTGTGCAAGCATTCGTGTGTGTTCATCCTCGTTTGATCCACGCATTCGGTATACCTTTTTAATCCTTTTCTTTTATGTTTTGATTTAATAAATTAAATAAGATCATGATGTTTTTAAAAAGCTAACTAAAACATTTATTAAACATGTAAATGGTTATGGGGTAAATCAAAACAAAGGATTTAGGGGTGTTTGTTCTAGCCGATGCCTACACCGAACCCCCAAGGGGTCTCGGTTCGGCTTGTGAACCACCACCGAGACCTCATGGTCTCGGTTTGGTGGTGTGGGTCCTACGGCAGCAGCAAACAGGGGGAAACCCCGAAGTGGTTCGGGGTATGGTGTCGATTACGGGTCCGGTTCATGGTTTCTAGTCACGATCCGGTTCATCGTTTATGTTAAGGTTTATGATTTTAATAATCATATGTTAACAATTAAATTAATAAAGCATGACATAATTAATTTAATAAACACGACTTAGGTTATAATTTAATTATTAGATCATGAAATTTTAACCTAAGTATTTATAATTTCTAGACTTTATAATTAATTAATTATTAAAAACCATGACTATAATTAATTAATTAACATGACTTAGGTTATATTATTAATAATTAATAATACATGTTTTAACCTAAGTATTTAACTTTATTTAAATAAAAACATGATATATTTAATTAAATACTTTTAACCTATAGTTTATTTAAATTACATGTAATAATTAATAAACTATACCTTATATCAATATGACTTAGAAAAATAATCAGAAAACACTTAAGCTTATATAATTAGCTTATTTAACCAGCTTATTTAACCAGCTTATATCTAATTATGGAAACTTTCTATTTTTAGAAACTTATTTAATTAAGGCAGCTAATCTATTTATGGAAACTTTCTATTTTTAGAAACTTATCTATTTTAAGCAGTAATTCTATTTTTAGAAACTTTCTATTTTTGGAAACTTTCTATTTTTGGTAACTTTCTATTTTTGGAAACTTTCTATTTAAGGAAAACTGCTATTTTTAGAAAGTTACTTATTATTACACAGTAAGTATAATAATACATGAAATACAAGTAATATTTAATCAGAATAGACAGAATATAAGATAAACACAGTTTAAAGCTTAAAACAGTAAAACATGACATGAACGTATAAAATAAGCTAAGACGTGACATAAAACCAGTTACGTATTTAGTAATCAGATACTTATACACGTATGTATTTATGTAGCATTAGTGATACCGAAGTAGGACTTTCCTCAGTTCGTCTTCTTCGTTCACTGGACATAAGGTACGGATTCCCGTCCTTTCAGTATGGACATTCTTTCCTTATTAGGATTCCCCGTATGCAGCCAACTGTTTTCCCGTAGTATAAGTTTATATGTTTGATTTTCTTATGTTTAATTTAGAATACCTATAGCCATATACATGCATGACCAGTTTCACCTAGTTATGGAGGTACCATAACCATAACACTAGAGGCACTGGTGTTATGACTTCCCCACGGCGGAGTGATTACTCGTGGCGTCCCTTTAGCTTTTGGTCATATTATTATATTTATCATGTGGGGCGTATGGGTGCATCCTAGTTACATGTTTTCAGCAGATTACTCAGTGTGAATGTGGTGTGTGCCTTGCATCCTTCACAAGGAGCTGATCCCTCCTACCTAAACCAGTATATTAAATTAGAGGCAACCCCTCTAATTTGCATGATGAGGTCACCCCTCCAAGTATTCATGCACGGTGGATTTTCATGACCTATATTGGCTAATGGTAGAATATGTTAAACAGTTTTTATAAGATAAACATAAGGCTTTTCAAACTATAAAACCAGTTTTACCAAGACTTAACCGGGTTATTTGGGACTTAGTTTCTTCCGTTGTTATATGCTTATATGCTTATATTCTTCATGCTTTATTGTACATCTGTGCACTGAGCGTATTTCTCAACCGTTTTCCTTTTCTATGTTCCCAAACGGCAGGTACTCAGGGACGCTCGTAGACTTTAAGTGTACGTGCATATAGACTGGAAGCTTTCTAGCCTTTCTTTACTTTATGCATTATCTTTACGTTGATACCCTTGCCATGGACATTGTTTAGTCCTTTCATTTACAGTACTTATGTTTGTGTGTGATGAGCTTTACTTTTGGACTACCGATGTTTGATTCCAGTATTTTCCTTTTATGGTCATGTAATGTTTAGACATTTATCCTTGTATGCTTTGATGACACGCCATAATTACGCGTGCCATTCCATTATCAAAATGGGGTGTTACAGTAACACAATAGATTCTCGTAGTTTTTGGGCTGATATTTTGCAAATGATTGAGGGCCGTTTAGATGATCTAAGGAAACGAACGTATGATAGCCTAAACGCGAAACGGAAGTCTCTAATGTTGGTCGTGCGTAGGTTTGTTAGATGTTACGAAAACGGAAATCGTACACGGGTAAGTGGAGCAACTGATGAGGATATAATGAATAACGTCCTTCGTGACTATGAAGCTCAGTATATGTGCCGGTTTAAGTATCTTCATTGTTAGGAGGTTTTGAAAACTTATCCGCGGTTTTTTCTTTCTTAGATTATTCGTGTATCGTTTTGTTTATCCATGTGTTGTTTTTAATATCCTTGTAATATTTTATTTACCCGTGTATCATTTTTATTTACCCGCGTATACCGTGTTTGAATAAAATGTATGAATAAAAGTTTTTATTTTATGAATAAAAAATATTTAATAAAAAAGTGGGAGTGATGTGTAGTGAGTTGTAGTGAGTTTCATTACCTCCAAAAATGAGTTTGAGTGAGTTTGTTAAAAAGCTGATGTGGCGCTGACGTGGAGGTGAGTGAGTTTGCACCCATTCCCCCTAGTCTAAGAGTAATGTGAGTTAGGGTGGTCGTGAAAAGTAGGAGAGAAAAACCTGATGTGACGATGATGTGGCTTGATGAAGGGGGTTTTGATGTGAATGATAAATGTAGCCTTAGTGGCTTAACTTAACTTATAGACGTTGGGATTCGTGGCATGGTGGCAAATTTAAGTCTTAAGCTTTAGCGTTTGACGTAACGATATAATGTTTTAAAATCGTGATCTAAGGCAAAAATATAGATTTATATCATATTTTATAATTATATAAGTTACAAACATTAATAAATCCGAATCCAAATTGAAAATATTAGTAAATGCATGCCAAAATACTAAATATGAGATATGCTCTAAACCTTTAGAAAAAACTCTTCACGCCCTACGCTTTGCCCGCGTTTTCATGCCTTATCGCCCCGCCACGCCTATATCTAACACCAAGGTCGATCTCATAATGTATAGGTTGTAGGATTATTTACATGTAATAAAAAAATTAAAAAGCGTGTACACATAAAAATACATGTACACATAATAATACATGTACACGTAATAATATATAGCCGAAAGTCGTCTCGAGCATCAAGAGACGCACATGTAAACCCTTAAGCAATATATAATTAATGTTATTATAAATATTAAATATAGTTAAACAAATAAACCAATAAATGGAAAGTTAAGAAAAAAACAAGGGGTAAACCCCCTTGGGCTTGGAGTTGGTCAAAGCTTACCTCTTAAGGAGGTGAGATTAATACATTAAATAGTTCAGTTATGATACTATATAAGGAGGTCTTGAAGTCCTCATTATATACAATTTTTATCCCTAAATCTTTCCTCCTCTCTTCCTTTAGTTGATCGACCGAACACCCCAGTTAGGGTTTCGGTTTGTTCGAGTGGTTCGGCCAAGAAGAAAGAAACAAAGGCTTCTTAAGTTGATTGATTCAAGTGTTTGGTTTATTGGAGGTTTAACACAAATGTACTAGCATACTTATTGCTTTTATAAAAGTATTTTGTGTGTATACTTAGAGAGATTATTTTTTTATCTTAACTGGGTTTTTGGTTAAATTGGTTATTCGATAAAGACGCTTTAGTTCATTGCTAGGAGGTACGTTTTCTTTATGTTTTGTTAATTAATTTTCTATACGTCATCTTGTATTTGTGTATTCGTGATTATTAACGTGTTAATATGGTTAAGGGTTTTTATAAATTCCAACAGTGGCATCACGAGACGTTCGTATACTTTTTAATTACATTAAAAAGAAAGGGCTAAAGTTTTGTAAACTTAATATGATGTTGTTAAATTATGTTATTTGATGATTAGGTTTTCATAAACCCTAATTAGGGTTAATAATATATATTAAACAACCCTAAGTTGTATGCAATTTGTAGTGATAAATATTTTATTGTTATCGTATTATTAATCGTTAATATGATAGATCCATGGGAATCATACAAGTTACCATGGATTATGTGTTCTTGATATTAGATGTATGGTTATAAATTAATTTTTAATGGTTTATACATTCTTAATAGATGGTTAATGATGAATCTTGACATAAATACTCTATATTTTTTAAGAAGGTTTCTTTGGACACCTGTCACTTAAATTTTTATAATAAACTTTACAATGTCGAAAAGTTCTTAAATTTTTATGGAAGGTCCACAACTCATAGATCTACAACTTTGTAGTTTTGAGCTAAGGTAGGGGAAGACCCGGGCTATACTCTGACGTGGCCTGAATTCAACTAAAACACTTAGATAGCTTTACATGCTATGTCGTGTATACTTGAATTTGACTTACGCAATCGATTTTTTGATGCATGTGGCTCACTTCCACTAAGAGTAAAAGTCTTATTCATGTATATGCACGGTATTTAATTTAACTGAGTTAGATTCATCATCAATTGGTTTGCATGTGTTATCTGATTAATTAATAATTGGATATATGTTTTAGATTATGTTCATTAGTTTGCTTTTGATTATAAATTGTTATGCATCATGTTTCAAGCAAAGGGTTTTTCAAAAATTAAAATTAACTGGACTAAAACTATATGAAATTTGATTTATTATAAGCTTATTCTTGCACGGTTATATGTGGCAATAAATGAGTCGTCCTAACATGTTTTTAAATCTAACTCACGCTGTGACTAGCAAGAATAAAGTTTATAATGTGTTTTCTATTTTAAAGATGTTAAATTTTGTTAATGACATAATTGCAAAAGTACTATTTAGTTGCAAGGATAAGGTTTGGGGAGACTTATCAAGACTTCGGTCTTGTAGATACCATTACCCTATGATGTCGAACTACTTGTAGTTTTCTTACATTGCATACTAGTTAGGAAGACGTGAATGGTATAGGATTTGAATGATTATAATCATTTCTTAATCATTTTTCGTGATAAAATTAATCTTATTTAAATCAAAAACATGTTGAGTAGTCAATTTTTATGATATCATTATTATACAATTGCTTTATAAGTTTAATAAGAGATATCTTCTAATAATTATCAAAATTGAGTAATTTTTTGTTTATACATGTTTTTGAAATTGTAAAAAATTATACCTTTTAAAATAAGTTATTTTTTGCCATCCAACTAGTAAAAACACTTGCACTTACTTTTTCACCATAAGTGAGATTGTGGTGATTTTGTAACCCAAGGTGATATAATACACCTAATTTTGAGACAGTTGGTGATATACAATCACTGATATTAGTTTGACGACTTAAGCAAGTTAAGATATGTGAGACCTAAACTCGTGACAATCGATGGGATAAACATGCTCACTTTTTCACTTTTGACTTGTCACAAGTGATGTACATAAAGTTGAGTCTCTTAATTTTAGAAGTTGTATTGGATGCAATTATTGAACGTCAATTACTCCTTGAATATCATCATCACTAGCAGATCAACTGATACAATGGTGGTGGTGGATTCTAGATTTAAGAAAATTAGTTGTTTATTTATAAACATGGGTAATTAATTTTCTACAAAGATAGTATTAACGAAAATACTAAAATTGAAATTTGTAATTCTTTTAAAAGTATATTGCAACAAAGCTCCATAAACTTATGTTTGTTCGAAAAACAAAGTCTCTTTTCCTTATAAGAAAGAGAGAGACATATACATACTCTTTTTCATTGTTAGGAAAAGCTATTAATATGTGCAATTGAATTATTGTAATTATCAATCTATAAACAAACTTACATGTTTAAGTAGATTTTCATAACTTACTGTTTCAAGTAGATCTCGTTATTCTTACTTGAGCTTTTGAGAATCTTTCAAACTAATAAGTCTCTTAGCAATCTCCAGGCAAGCAATGCTTCCTTTTGTTCTTTACATATTAATATCCCTTTAGGTTATAATCTATAAGAACAAAACGAGTGCTTTATTTGCTTATTATGATTTTAATAACTAGTTTTATTTTCCCTAGTTATTATATTTTAACCCAAAGTAGGCATTAAACACCCTTACTAAATGATAGGCCTAATATGAAGGAAATTGCATGCCGCTCTCAAGTTAATGAAAACATGATGGATAGTCCATCATCTACATGGTAGAAATGCAACACTCTTTGTAGTACAATAGTAATTGCTACTTATGGCATTTAAAGTGAGTAGGAAAGTAATCAAATCGCTATTTCACTGGTGAAGTACCATTTGTAATGTTATCAATTCCAGTAGGAGCATTATGTTTTACTAATGGAAATATGAAATGTAATATAATGCAAGTTCGTTTTCTCAGTTCTTAACTAATAGAAAGTCCAACCAATATCGGATTTATAATTGTTCTTGGTTGTTTAAGCTTGCTTGGTAATCTATGCTAATTCAACAAATGCTTGCCAAAAGGAAAAATAATACCTACGTATATGTAAAACAAGTTGCAAATACCACGTTTTTATTCAAGTAAAATATAAAATGCAAAACTTGAAACTAAAGGGACTGAAATTGTAAATTCTATGAAATGTAAATGCTTGAAATGTAAATTCTATCAACTATAAAGACTAAAAATGTAAATCTGAAAACTATGAGGATTAAAAATGCAAAAACAATAACAAACTAACTAAAAATGTAACAAACCAACAAGTACCTAACTGAAATCTAACAACTCACAAAGTCCAAGGACCAAAATTATGCAAACCCTAATTTCTAGAAAGATTAGCCAAAGATTAAACACTGATAGAAAAGAAAGGACCAAAATGCAATTTTTGAAAACTTTTAAACAAAAACGGGACAAATGAAAGAATAAGCTCGTTTGAGCTTATTACTCAACCAAATCAGATGAAACAACTTGCAAAAGACTTCAAATCCAATTTAAGCTATGTGAGTCTAAGGAATCTTGCTAAAAGTCAAAAATAAGCAAAAGAGTGCTTATCAATAAGCTCAAAATAAGCTACAGCTTAAACCAAACAATCACAACTTGCTTTTTGTAATGAAACTGATTAAGCAACTTATTTCAAGAATGGGAAATCAAACCAGAACTATTTTCATCAAGAAATGAGCTAGAAATCTGAAATAAGCTCAAAAGAGCTTATGTTGACCAAGTTTGACCAGATTTTGGAAAAAGCTCAAATTCTCTAAAATCAATATTCAACACTTACTAACTGGTTTTGTGAAAGAAAATCATGACTTTTATGAAGTAGATTTGAAGATATGAGAAATCAGTAGCCACTTTATCTCAGAGAATGAGAATTGCTCAGACTTGGACCAAAAAGCTATTTTCTGGCTTAATTCCTAGAACTGTAGAATTTCCTCTTAGAATCTAAAAGTTTATGATATAAGCTAAGACTAGAAACAAATTTGAGGAAATTTCTTCAAGGAATGAATGAATACTAGGCAAATGAAAAAGGCAAGTTTATAAAACCAAAGCTGTATAAGAGCTAACCCAAACAATTTTTAAGCCATTTGCCTGATTGACCTTTGATTTGACTTGCAAATGACTTTAAACAACTAGTTATCACTTAAAGACTAGAAATGAACTCTAAATCACCAAATCTAAATGCTTGAAAACAACTTTTAAGCTATTCCCAAACACTCCTTAAACTGCTTATAACAAACTTTAACAAAGACTTATTAAGTTCTGAATTATACTGATTCAAATGCTATAGCAAACTAAATTCAATGGACTAAATGAAAGGTATTAACACTGAAATCAAGCAATTAACAAGGCTAGAACTCAATTAAGCTATTGGACTAAAAAGTTACTGAAATGATGCAAGTAACTAGAACTAAATCCAAATCCAAAACACAAGTAGGCAAGATTAAGCTACAAACACACTAAGATCAATCAAACATCAACTACTAACAACTTTATCATGCAGCAATTAGAATTAAACTAGGAAAATAAAGCATGGCAGTTGACTGTTTAGAGGAACAAAAATAGGAAGCTTAAAACCTAATGTTGATATCCTTTGGGAAGAAGAGGAGCGCTGAGCTCTCTTGCCCTAGTGATAACCACCACCTATCACTAGTATTCAACAAGAATCAACCATCAAACAGCTACAAATCATCTGGAATCAATCAAACTGCTTGAACTCTTCAAATGAACAATGGAATGAACAAATTCTGATCAAACAGCTAACAATCTTCACAAATGTCAGTTATGATCTATGGTTGATCATAACAAACATCAAACAGCAACAACAACACTCAACAGCAGCAAGATCAAACTGGAATATGAAGAACAGAATTTGGCGGGAAAAAGGAATTTGAATTTTATTGAAGGAAATCAGTTACAAAGTTTGTTACAAGCTATCAACTAACTAACTGACTCAAGAGTTTGTCAGACTCTTGAGTAGTTAGGGGAAAAGTGAGGGAAAAAGGAAAGGGAAATTGAACTAGGTGTTTTTTACAAAATTAGGCTACTCACTACAAATGAAGACTAGTCTAGGTATTTATAGGAAAGAAGGAAGAGTTTGTTGGAGTTGGTGACGTGTCAGGACCAGTCATAACTTGCCACGTGGAAAATTCTGCATTTGGCACTTTGAAGGTATGAACAATGATTTGGGGGTTTTTGATTGGATGAGTGATTTGTTAATGGGTTTACACCGTTGAACTCGTCTCTCAAAATTGAGCAATATTGGTGTTTTAATCTTCCCATGAAATTGAGTGTAGAAGAAACCCGATCCTGGCAAATTTTTACTTTGAAGAAGAAAACACGTGTCGCTTTCTGGTTGGCTTAAAACATGTCACACGGATTAGAACTGTTTAGATTTGGTGTAATAAATGTGGCGGCAGTAGTGGGTATTAAATGAGCTGAAGTGGCAATCCGTGTGAGGTAATATCTCTCTTCCCATTGGCTGAAATCTTGACACATGGATTACACTTGCAAATCTTTCCAAACTTGGCAAAACAAGTCCTTGTACTTGGCAGATTCTTGTTTCAAGCTAGGATCTTCATTCCTTTGACATTTTTGGTCCTTTAACTTCCATAACTTGTACAAAATGGTCCTTTGACTGAGTTGACTTGATAGTTGACCAGGTTTGACTTGAATCTTGACTTTTACAATATTTGCACTTCTAGTCCTTCAACTTTCATAACTTGTCAAGATAGGTCCTTTAACTTCCAAGTCTTGTCACTTTTGATCCTCTTTTGTCTTTTTCATCCATTTGAGCTTGATTTTTCCTTGTTTGCTTGAAAATGTATCTTCTTACCTACAAAAGTGCACACAAACACAAACATACCACATAATACTGTTTTTGCCAAATAATTTGGTATTTTGCTTCATGTTTTAGGGTTATTTGTTGATAAAAGGATATGAGTTTAAGCTCATATCAAATTCCCCTACACTTGAACATTGCCATGTCCTCATGCAATATTATATTTCAAGGCTTAAAAATTTACATTTCCCTCATAATTAATCCACCTTGGCCATATGAGATGCATCTACACTACTCTAAACTAAATGATGCATGATTTTGACTTTTAATAATGCAATGAATCAAAATACAATTCTTTCTATATCTTTTTGATTTTTCTTGAAATGGTTTTGATGGAAATAACTCATAAAGAATTCAATGACTTGGATTAGGGCTTGGATACCATGAACATTTATCACCCTCAAGTTTCACTTTCCCCATACCAAGCTTATAAATGGAATCATTGCATTCACAAGTAAAAAGTGCATCAACTTATTCATGACAATTAAATGTGGAACCGGTTATTAATTGAGCAAATTGCTTGTGGGCAAATTTGTCATTATTCAAGTGTGAAATATAAGAAGTGTAAAATCCAAAAATAAGGAAGCACGGTTTTAATCCTAAGTAATCTTCTCATCCATTACTTGAAAAACCGCTCACAATTAATATAAGTCTGTATTAAGAGTAATAAGTCATTCGCCTTATGTGTAAAATCCTCATGTCATGCTTTCATAAGTAACTACACACTCGCTAAGGAAAAGAAAAATAAAACTCACGCAATAATTTACATCCGCATCTTTTTGAGATTTTGGATCTTCAACCCCGCAACCCGTCAAGGTAATATTGGATTGGAGCAATCTATTGAATCCCCGCAACCCGTCAAGGTAATATTGGAACTCAATAGTCACTATAATTAACACCACACTGCCCCTCTTGGGAGTCTTGCATTATTTTTTTCTTTTTTTTTTTTCTAGCCACTCATTTTTTTTCATAAGCCGCTCTTATTTTTCTTTATTCCTCACCAAGAAATTTGCAAAGAAGAAAAGGAAAAACACCCGCTAAATATGGAGCATGACATAAGTCTAGTACACATAAAACGTGCTAACTTAGAATCTTAAGACGTACTCATATCAACCATAAATGATTAGCCAAAAATGCATAAGAGATTACGAACCAATTAAAACCGTACTTGATTATTTATTAACAATTATATACAAGCGAAGAAAATAGAGGTAAAGAAGAGAAGGTTTTAGCCACAAGTAATTGCCATGAAGTCTATCTAGCCCTTTTACACTTGCTTCAACTCTATCATTTCCCATTCTCCACAAGTTTAAAATCTCAAATAATGAAATTGGTGGAAGCTTAGCCTAATAGACCAATGAAGGACTACATGGTTAAGGATACTAGCTAGAGAATGCTAAAATAAGCAAACTCGGGTTGAGTCAAAATATCCATGGCGGGCCTAATATGTCAAAGAAATCTAAATTTGTTAAAACCATGTTTTATTATATTTTTTCTTTTTATATATTTTGGATGAAAAATAAAAGAATATATACAATGCAAATGTGTTATGCAAATGAAAAATGATTAATGCAAAAATTATGAATGCATATTTTTGTTGGCCAAAGTAGATCAAAAATTTGAAAAATGTTGAAAATTCATTTTTCCATGTTATCATGCAAGACAATGACAAGTTCTAGGTAAGGTCACTTCGATAGAAGACCCCCCTACACTTAAGCTAAACATTGTCCTCAATGTTTAAGAGCATGGAAGTATAAAAACTTCCCCTACACTTATGACAATGAATAGACTTTGCTTAACCCAAGTTAAGGAAAGGACAACTATTAGTGAAATCATGTTTAAGCACAAGGTGTCAATGAAAATTCACTAAAGTAACGAAGTGAACCGGATACAAGGGCCTCCTCCATAAGCTCCAAAGCATGAAATGAGTGAGCAACCCTACAAACAAGCATGAAGACAAAAGAAGGTCTCCCCTACACTTATCTCCAAATCTATGCCTTTATATCTAACCTACAACACGCTAAACCTAGTTATACGATGCTTGAGTTAATGAGTCTCTAGCTCGACTCGTCCCACACTTAAAAGTGTCTAAAACCTATCATGGAGAAGAAAATGTTTGCCCTTTTTAAGAAAAATCTCCATGATGAGGTAAAACAAGTGTTCATTTATCAAAACTCCATAAATATCCCCCAGGATCAAATACATAATTACCCTCCCACTTATAACACAAGCTAACAACTAGCTTCCCAATCAATGGTGAAAAGAATGAGGTGTAGTTCTCTAAAATGGTTTCCCATATGTTCTTCCCAAGGTGATGGTGTAAATCTCTCAAATCTTTCACAAGGTTTCCTTTTGTTGCATCAGATGGATACTGAGATGATTTAGCAAGCTCTATGCCAGGATCAAAAATCCGTTCCTTAATGGGAAAACAACAAGTGTTGGTTGCCTTAAAAGACTCTCCTTTGTAGTTCACATGGTGAGAGAAAGATTGTAGAGTGATTGGTTGTAAAAAGGTTTGGGTGGACAAAGAAGGTAAAGGATCTTCAAGCAATAAAGATTCTAGATAGAGTATGTCCCCCTCCTCATCAAGATAACCAAGAGTATACTCAAAAGATATATCCTCCAATAAAAACTCATCACTCTCATCAATGATAGAATCCTCCTCATCACCATAAACGTCATAGATTGGTCTATCAAAGATGGGTGATCCCTCAAAACCAAAGGAAGTATGATCATCAACAAATAGAGAGTCACAAGTAGAAAGCTCATCATCACTATAATCATCATATGTTGGTGAATCACAAAGAAAAGATCCCTCATTACTTAAGTCCTCATCAAAGTGATTAGTATGGTGGAAAAGTGGGGTGTCATATGGAATTTCACTAAAGTTTAATTCTTGAGGTTCATAAAAATCCAAGGAGGAAGTAATAGAAGCAATGGTCTCAATATGAGGGTAATCATAGTCTCCACTTGAGCAAGCTTCATAAAAGTACTCATCACAAACTTCATCAAGAAGATCATCTTGTGTTTCCTCCTCATGCACAACATCAATATGTTTTACCGCTTCGGGCTCATTAGACTTTTTGGACAACTTTCCCATGTTAAACACAACTCTCTCATCTCCTACCCGCATTGTAAGTTCTCCTTCCGCCACATCGATTAAAGTACGACCCGTTCTCAAAAATGGCCTACCAACAATCAAAGGTACTCTAGGATCCACATCATAATCAACCACCACAAAATCCGCGGGAAATGTAAATCTATCAACCCCAACAAAAACATCTTCCGCAATTCCCACCGGATAAGCTATAGTACGGTTAGCTAACTCAAGAGTCATCTTAGTAGGAGTAAGCTCGGGAAGTGAAAGTCTCTTCCAAACCGATAATGGCATAAGATTTATGCTTGCTCCTAAATCCGCTAAAGCCATACAATTTTCCACCCCCGGGAAATTGCAAGGAATCAAAAATCTCCCCGGATCTCCAAGCTTAGTAGGCAACTTCTTAAGTAACACCGCGGAACAATTTTCATTCAAAGAAGCATTAGGCAAATCCACCAATCTTTCCTTGTTAGAAAGCAAATCCTTAATCATCTTAGCAAACTTAGGCATATTGGCTAAGGCTTCCGCAAAGGAGATATTGATGTTAAGTTGCTTGAACATCCTCAAAAAGTTAGAAACTTGGATATCATCCTTGTTCTTAAGCTTTTCTTTTCTCAATCTTGAGGGATAAGGAAGACTTGGTTTTGGTTGTGGTTGAGGTGTGGATGAAGGATTTTCCTTATTGAGTGTTTCATGAATAGGCTTTGAAATTGGAGAAATGGGAGCATTTTGAGGTGGTGAAGTAGAGGTAGAAGGCTTGTCACAAGTAGGAGCACAAGTGGGTTGAACAATAGTAGGTTTAGGAGGTGAAGGATCCTTTGTTGTTATTCCACTCCTTGTTGTAATAGCATTGACATTGGCCCTAGGGTTTGTTTGTGTATTAGAAGGTAAAGCTCCTTGTGGTCTTTGAGTTACCGCCATTAAAACCTTATTGAATTGGTCATTCATTTTCTTTTCCATAGCTTGGAATTTCCTTTCATTCTCTTGATTCATCTTTTGCAAAAGATCCATTGTGTTAAACTCTTGTGGCACATAACCTTGAAAACCTTGAGGTTGGAAAGGTAAAGGTTGGGAGTTAAATCCTTGATTTGGTGGATAAAAGGTATTTGCTTGAGGTTGAAATTGAGTGGGTGCCTTGTAGTTATTTCCTTGGTATGGTTGTCTTTGCCCTTGATTCCTTGCTAAAATTTGAGGAGGATTTTGTGGAATTTGGGTGGGTGGTTGGGGTGGAAAGCCGGGGGGAGTAAGGTAATTTTGGGATTTGTAAGAAAGGTTATTTGGATTGATGTTAGGCTTGAAGTGTTCACGGTGTTCCTCTTGATAAGCATAGCATTCCCCTTGATACCCTTGCACCTTATCACATTGTTCATAAGAGTGGGGGCCTCCACAAGTAACACAAGAAATGGTGATGGCATTCACATTATTTGAGGAATTGTTCAATGTCATGCTCTTAAAATTTTGAAACATGTCTTGAGTCATTTCTTGTCCTTGTTTGACTGTTTGAAGGATCTCTTTAAGAAGTTGGATTTCACAAGGAGTTTGAGAAGTGTTTTGGATCACATGAACCTTTTCTTCAAATGGATTGTTTGTGTGAACCATTGCCTTAGTCTCAATAATGTTCAAAGCCTCGTGGTATGTTTTAAGAAGAATACTCCCTCCCGCGGAAGCATTTAGTGAATCTTGGTGGTGAGGTTTAAGGCCATTATAGAAGGTATTGATTTGGTTTACATCATCCATTCCATGGTTAGGGCATCGCCTCAACAACTCACTATACTCTTCCCAAGCATCACTAAAGGATTGACTAGGTTTTTGTGTAAAGCCCATAATTAAATTCCTCAAGGCCATAGTCTTTTGTGGAGGAAAGAATTTGTTCAAAAACTTAGTGGTTAAATCATCCCATGTGGTGATACTATCGGGTGGTTGGGTGTCTAACCAATGCTTAGCACTCCCATCTAAGGAAAATGACACTAACATCAACCTAATGACCTCATGTGGAACCCCATTATGCTTAATGGTATTGCAAAGTGAAAGGAATCTCTTAAGGTGAGCATGGGGATCCTCATTTTGTTTTCCCAAGAAAGGTGATAAAGCAACCATATTGATCATAGATGTATGTAGCTCAAATGTGTTAGCGGGAAAGTCGGGAATCTTAATGGCACTAGCATATCCATGAATGTTGGATTGCATACGTTCATACAAAGTACGATTATCAATAGCCATGGCTTCTTGTGGTGGTGACAAAGCACGATTCTCGTGATCGGCTTGGTGGACGGTGGTGGTCTTACTCTTTCTCTTTTTCTTCCTTTTCGGAGGAAGAGGTTGTACACCAATCGGTATTTGTGCACGCCCGCGAGTGAGCATGCAACTCAATACGAGGAATGAGAGAGAAGCTCTCGTGTGACTTTGAAGAGAAATGGATTATCCTCTTAGAGTTTCAATAGTAAATATCCACAAGAAAATAACAATATATGTATTACTACTTTGGGTGCAAGACCCTCAATGAAGCCTTCCTTCTTAGAATACTCCCAAGTGAACGGGGGGTTAGGTGGCGCGAAGCACTTAAGTACCTATTGACCCTTAGATGGCATTTTATAGCACATCGCCTTTCTATTCACTTAAATGTTCGTATTCTTCGAATTGTTGCTTATTGAGAGTATTTATCTATTCTTGCTTTATTTTGTTTGATCGATACGCGTGTCAAGGACCGGAACGCCCCTCAACACGGTGTATTGCCTCGGCAATACTTATGGAAGATATGTAGATTGATTGTTCTTATACGTATACGTATTTACTTATAATAATATACGGAAAATATTTTTGTATTTATGAGTTTTTTAAAGGAAAATACTATATGTACATAAAAACCGAGAGAATCCAATAATATATATTTTTGGGTGCAATCTCTTAGGAAAAAGATTGCTTTTTGGATTTTTTAATTTTTTTGGTCAATTCTTTAGGAAAAGAATTGTTTTGTTAATTTTTTAGTTTTTATATATTTTTATATTTTTGATTTTTTTATTTGTTTTTGATTTATGATACGTAAAAATAACGTTCACAAAGTGAACGGATCCCAAAAGCCAATGAAAACCGTCAATCGATAGTCTCTCGTGTTGTCAAAGAACCGGCAGCGGCGCCATTTGAAATGTAATATAATGCAAGTTCGTTTTCTCAGTTCTTAACTAATAGAAATTCCAACCAATATCGGATTTATAATTGTTCTTGGTTGTTTAAGCTTGCTTGGTAATCTATGCTAATTCAACAAATGCTTGCCAAAAGGAAAAATAATACCTACGTATATGTAAAACAAGTTGCAAATACCACGTTTTTATTCAAGTAAAATATAAAATGCAAAACTTGAAACTAAAGGGACTGAAATTGTAAATTCTATGAAATGTAAATGCTTGAAATGTAAATTCTATCAACTATAAAGACTAAAAATGTAAATCTGAAAACTATGAGGATTAAAAATGCAAAAACAATAACAAACTAACTAAAAATGTAACAAACCAACAAGTACCTAACTGAAATCTAACAACTCACAAAGTCCAAGGACCAAAATTATGCAAACCCTAATTTCTAGAAAGATTAGCCAAAGATTAAACACTGATAGAAAAGAAAGGACCAAAATGCAATTTTTGAAAACTTTTAAACAAAAACGGGACAAATGAAAGAATAAGCTCGTTTGAGCTTATTACTCAACCAAATCAGATGAAACAACTTGCAAAAGACTTCAAATCCAATTTAAGCTATGTGAGTCTAAGGAATCTTGCTAAAAGTCAAAAATAAGCAAAAGAGTGCTTATCAATAAGCTCAAAATAAGCTACAGCTTAAACCAAACAATCACAACTTGCTTTTTGTAATGAAACTGATTAAGCAACTTATTTCAAGAATGGGAAATCAAACCAGAACTATTTTCATCAAGAAATGAGCTAGAAATCTGAAATAAGCTCAAAAGAGCTTATGTTGACCAAGTTTGACCAGATTTTGGAAAAAGCTCAAATTCTCTAAAATCAATATTCAACACTTACTAACTGGTTTTGTGAAAGAAAATCATGACTTTTATGAAGTAGATTTGAAGATATGAGAAATCAGTAGCCACTTTATCTCAGAGAATGAGAATTGCTCAGACTTGGACCAAAAAGCTATTTTCTGGCTTAATTCCTAGAACTGTAGAATTTCCTCTTAGAATCTAAAAGTTTATGATATAAGCTAAGACTAGAAACAAATTTGAGGAAATTTCTTCAAGGAATGAATGAATACTAGGCAAATGAAAAAGGCAAGTTTATAAAACCAAAGCTGTATAAGAGCTAACCCAAACAATTTTTAAGCCATTTGCCTGATTGACCTTTGATTTGACTTGCAAATGACTTTAAACAACTAGTTATCACTTAAAGACTAGAAATGAACTCTAAATCACCAAATCTAAATGCTTGAAAACAACTTTTAAGCTATTCCCAAACACTCCTTAAACTGCTTATAACAAACTTTAACAAAGACTTATTAAGTTCTGAATTATACTGATTCAAATGCTATAGCAAACTAAATTCAATGGACTAAATGAAAGGTATTAACACTGAAATCAAGCAATTAACAAGGCTAGAACTCAATTAAGCTATTGGACTAAAAAGTGACTGAAATGATGCAAGTAACTAGAACTAAATCCAAATCCAAAACACAAGTAGGCAAGATTAAGCTACAAACACACTAAGATCAATCAAACATCAACTACTAACAACTTTATCATGCAGCAATTAGAATTAAACTAGGAAAATAAAGCATGGCAGTTGACTGTTTAGAGGAACAAAAATAGGAAGCTTAAAACCTAATGTTGATATCCTTTGGGAAGAAGAGGAGCGCTGAGCTCTCTTGCCCTAGTGATAACCACCACCTATCACTAGTATTCAACAAGAATCAACCATCAAACAGCTACAAATCATCTGGAATCAATCAAACTGCTTGAACTCTTCAAATGAACAATGGAATGAACAAATTCTGATCAAACAGCTAACAATCTTCACAAATGTCAGTTATGATCTATGGTTGATCATAACAAACAGCAACAACAACACTCAACAGCAGCAAGATCAAACTGGAATATGAAGAACAGAATTTGGCGGGAAAAAGGAATTTGAATTTTATTGAAGGAAATCAGTTACAAAGTTTGTTACAAGCTATCAACTAACTAACTAACTCAAGAGTTTGTCAGACTCTTGAGTAGTTAGGGGAAAAGTGAGGGAAAAAGGAAAGGGAAATTGAACTAGGTGTTTTTTACAAAATTAGGCTACTCACTACAAATGAAGACTAGTCTAGGTATTTATAGGCAAGAAGGAAGAGTTTGTTGGAGTTGGTGACGTGTCAGGACCAGTCATAACTTGCCACGTGGAAAATTCTGCATTTGGCACTTTGAAGGTATGAACAATGATTTGGGGGTTTTTGATTGGATGAGTGATTTGTTAATTGGTTTACACCGTTGAACTCGTCTCTCAAAATTGAGCAATATTGGTGTTTTAATCTTCCCATGAAATTGAGTGTAGAAGAAACCCGATCCTGGCAAATTTTTACTTTGAAGAAGAAAACACGTGTCGCTTTCTGGTTGGCTTAAAACATGTCACACGGATTAGAACTGTTTAGATTTGGTGTAATAAATGTGGCGGCAGTAGTGGGTATTAAATGAGCTGAAGTGGCAATCCGTGTGAGGTAATATCTCTCTTCCCATTGGCTGAAATCTTGACACATGGATTACACTTGCAAATCTTTCCAAACTTGGCAAAACAAGTCCTTGTACTTGGCAGATTCTTGTTTCAAGCTAGGATCTTCATTCCTTTGACATTTTTGGTCCTTTAACTTCCATAACTTGTACAAAATGGTCCTTTGACTGAGTTGACTTGATAGTTGACCAGGTTTGACTTGAATCTTGACTTTTACAATATTTGCACTTCTAGTCCTTCAACTTTCATAACTTGTCAAGATAGGTCCTTTAACTTCCAAGTCTTGTCACTTTTGATCCTCTTTTGTCTTTTTCATCCATTTGAGCTTGATTTTTCCTTGTTTGCTTGAAAATGTATCTTCTTACCTACAAAAGTGCACACAAACACAAACATACCACATAATACTGTTTTTGCCAAATAATTTGGTATTTTGCTTCATGTTTTAGGGTTATTTGTTGATAAAAGGATATGAGTTTAAGCTCATATCAAAATACATTATTGTAATGTTGTCTAATTTGGCGGGAGCTACAAGCTTGTTCACCTTGGTAGTAATCCATATTATTCCCAGTTTGACTTGAAATAATAACTTACTTTCACAATATGAAGAAACATAGTTTTAAGGATAACCGCATCCTGTTTTATATGATAATTACTTTTGAAATATTTTTCATATAATAATTATGCACGATTCTTTATAAATATATATGGTTGGCATTCTACTAGTTATTCGAATATATATGACACTATCATATTATTCACACGAGGTTTAATGCCCACGCGTTGCGGCGAGGCATTTTTCTATCGTTGAACTTCCATATTAAAGATAAACTTGACAATCATCTACTAAACATAAAATCTACAATAAACATTTACAAAACTAAATTCAATGCTACAACAGTTGATATTCAAGATGTTGAGGTTTCAGGTCGACTCCTTCTCAACTGGTATTCAGGAAAGTTTCAATGTGGCAAACCCGACTTAGTATTATTGTAAATATACGTAACGCAATAAACGTAAATATGAAATAAAAATATACATTATATGTATATTACGTATACATGCGCTTAATATTTTGTATTCCCGTAAGAATCATAATTTCCAAGTATAGATTCGCCTTAATTCTGAAACAGATTCCGCTGTTCTAACATAACTACGAAAGAGCCTCGGAAATATCAGGTTTTCTGTTCATTGTTTATAATCAGACAATGTAGGTAAACTTTTAGTTATCATAGGCCATAATAATATATAGAAACAAATATACATGTACATATACAATAACGAATGAAAATCTGTAGCTCTCTTGGTAGAATACAAACACAAATCTATCCAAAATTTCATCAATAAATAAATATACAAAAAGGCCACAGAAATTCAGTTTCCTCTTCAAAGTTAAACATTAGAGTTTGAGGCAAAACTTGTTACACAAACATTGTGTCGAGTCTAAGTTCTTATGTTCAGCCTACAACAATTCACAACCATCTGCAACACAAATACCATCTGGAAATGATCAAAAATTAAATTGTAACAATGAATCTGAACTGCTCGAATCTCAGAAACATAGAACACGTTTTTTCATGAATCTGCAAAAATTTAAGGCATATTGATATGAGCAAAATCTCATATCAATAAGTCAACAAATCACCCTAAAACACATAGCAAATACCTAACTTTTATACAATAAAGCAATATTATATGGTATGTTTTGTGTTTGTGCTTGTTTAGGTAACAAGGATACAAATTTGAAGCAAACAAGTGAAATCAAGCTAAAAGATGAAGAAAAGACAAGAGAAGGATCAATAATGACAAGCCATGAGAAGACAAAGGACCTATCTTGACAACATTCAAAAGATGAAGGACTAAAGTGCAATTTTTTAAAAGTCAAAGATCAAAGTCAAATCTGGTCAACCTTCAAGTCAAACAAGTCAAAGGATGCTTTATGAACAAGTTTGAAGTTTAAAGGATCAAAAATGCCAAAGAAATCAAGTTTTAGGACTACTTTCTATTCTGTCTAAACTACAAGGGTTAAAAGTGACAAAAATTGGCCAAGTTTGGGGTTAATCCGTGTGAAGAGGACATAAGCCAATGAGGTGCGGGTAAAATTGTCACAAGGATCACCAAATCACCCCACTAACGCCGCCAGTCATTAATAAACGAATCTAAACAGTATTCTCCACTCAACTCATTTCCACCAATGATAGCTTGCCATGCAATGTTTATATTATCCAAAGTGGATAATGATCTGTGTCCTCTTTTATCCACCAATAATACCTTGCCACGTTGCATCTTCAAATAAAAACGAGCCCAGGACTAAGAATCTACTATACTGCATATTAAGAGGAGCTATAAACATGAAAAGTGCTTCATTTCAAGAGACGAAATCATTCATAACATCCAATTAAGCTGAAATTAATTCAATCAAAAACCCCCCCCAAATGTGTTCTTGAGCTGGATTTTGCAATTAAGAGATTGAAGACATGTGGAGCTCAGTGATTGGCTACAACACGTCATCCTCCCTAACAGAATCTCATCCTCACTCTATAAATAGAACAAAGATAGCTCATTTGTACAAGTAGCTTGTAGGTATGAAAAACACACACTTCATACTTTTCTCTCATTTCCATTTCTTCAAAGTAGTTAGCAACTACTCTTAGGTGTTTGACAACCACCTAAGAGTCAGTTAGTTAGTTAATAACAACTTGTAACCAAATTTCCTTCCGTTAATAAAGTTTAACATTCAGTTTTACTCAATTCTCATTCTCCTACCTTCATTATCATAATCCTGTTGATACTGAGTATTTCTGTTGATCTTCCATGATCAATGGAAGTTGTTTGATACTTTGAAGACTTGTATCCAGTTCAGAATCCAGTTGCAGTTCATTTTCAGTCCATTTGAAAAATTTGTAGCAAGGTAGTTGATTGTAGCAGTATATGATGATGATGATGGGTATTGGTGGTTGAATCTTGGTGTTTTCAGTTGTACTTAGAAGGCTAAGCACCTCTCTACTCCTTCAACGGAGGCCTCAAAGCTAAAAAGTTCTTAATTCCTTGTTTTTGTTCCTCTAAAATGTCTCTGCATGCTCAATTCCTGGTGTACTCCTTAAAATGATGAACTGAATGTGTGATTAGCTTGCTTGTAGCTTGATTGTGTTAGTTTGATAGAGTAATTGTAGTCTTACAACTTTTTTTCTTTTTGGGTAAAGGGGAATAACCACCCCGGTAAAATATATTACACCAAAAAAACATTGAAGAACATATGGAATGTGGCGGAAGTACACATTAACCTCAAGCACAAGCGCTTGATAAACACTTAAACTAGTGTATATGACATGCCATACACACTTACAAAGCTAGAAAATAACAATACTCTTTACTAGAAAAACATAGAAGGATTATGATTTAACTTTAGCCTTGTCCCGCTTATCATGGAACAGGTTAGCAGTCTCATCATAAATATTCTCAACCTCTTCTTCATCTGATTCGTTCAGAATGTCATAAGCATTGGATGTAGCTACACCACTTTTATTCGTATTAGAATGAACTGATGTAGACGTCGAAGGTATATCAGCAATCTTAGAAGTCTTCTTATGGGCCACTTTAGGTGGAATATTCACTTTAGGAACATACAAAGTATTTGTTCCTAAATGAATGCATCCATTCTTCTTCTTACCTCTCTTCTTCTTCCGAGTCACACTCTTAAACCCATCATTGGTTTGAACACCAACATTATTATCACCTGCATTAGAAGCAACAATAGGACTAACCTTTACCACCTTTGGGCATGACTCATGATCATGACCAAATATTTTACATTGGTCACAACGTGGAGGTCTCCATTCATACTCAATAGTAACCGTCTCTGTTGTATATCCAGAACCATCAACCAAAGGAACTCCAAAAACTAGTTGTTCCTTCAGATCATCATCCGCCTTAACTTCTATCAAACACCGAGCAAAACTACTCCTACCCCAAGAGTCAATACACATAGCACTAGTAAATGAATCAAGCATAAGCGGTTTACCAATATGAGAGGCTATAATACTAAGACCATCCTCCGAGAAAACCCGAATAGGAATATAATGTATCTTTACCCACACCGGAATGCGAGTAAGCTCCTCCTTTTGCAACCTCGTATCCACATGCCATTGCTTAAGAACAATAGGTATTTTCCTAATCATCCATGGCCCATTCTCAATTACCTCCTCCATTTCCTTTTTAGTATTAAACTTAAAGAAGAAAAACCCTTTCGCATTTAACATAATCAGGTTAAGCCCATATTTACCCCAATATTGTTAAGCCCATATCTTACAGCTTTTCGTTTAGTTTTACTTGATTACATTTATTCTTTCATTAGTAATTGCCCATTAGTACTCATTTTGTTATTCATCCTGTTAACTAGCTTGTTTTTAGCTCAAAACCATTTCAATTCATCACTTAAACAAGTCTTGATAGGTGGTTTAATCTGTTTTAGTCTTTTGCTTTAAAAGCTTTTGAAAAAGTTCTTGTTAAGTTTTTTGAAGTGGTGTTTGGTTTAAGTCATTTGTGGTGATTCAGGTTGTTAAACTTGTTGTGAAGTGTTCATTTACACTTAGTAAGATAGTGTAAGCATTTTGGTTCAACTTTGTAGTCAAAAGTAAAGTCAAAAAGGCAATTGGCCTTGAAAAACTTTGGGTCAAGCTTTTTGAAAGTTCATCAGTGAAAACTAGTGAATTTTGATCCATTGGCATTTTCTTATTTTTTGATGAATTTGGCTGAAACTTGTTTACATTTGTAGTTTAACATCCAGACTATCAGACTTTACTAGGAAATTCTACAGTATCAAGTATTGAGTGAGTTCTTGGCTTATTAGTTAGCTTAATAGCAAACTTCAATTTCTGTGATGAAGTGCATACTATTTTGCTAGATCTCATAATCTACTTATAAATTCATTGATTTTCTTTCACAAATCAACTTGCAAAAATGTCTTGAGTAATTCCTGAGATTTTCAGCTTATTGAGTTTTTGGTCAAACTTTGGTCAAATAAGCTATTTTTGGCTTATTAAAGTTTCTAGCTTATTCAATTGACCATTTTCAAATCTAAAAGACATTCCAAGCTTTGTGATACTTGATTATTTAGTTTTTGCAAGAAAATTAAATAGTGGATGTCTGGATTTCTTTTGAGCTTATTGAAATAAGCTATCAAGAGATTTAACAGCTTTTAATCAAAATCCTTTTGCAAGGCTAGCTTATTTTCAATTTTAAGCAGTTTAGTGAAAACCAGAACATTTTTGGTTAAGTAATAAGCTCATTTGAGCTTATTCGAGTTACTTAATCCGTTTTAGTGAAAGTTCTTGATTTTATTGCAATTTGGTCCTTTGTTTTTGCTAAACTTTGTAATCAGTGCTAAACTTCCATCTTTTTAGGTTTTGCAAAAGTTAGTCCTTGAAATTTGATTTGTTACAATTTTAGTTAGTCAGTTTTGGAAGTTGTTAAGTTTGTTGACTAGTTTGTTACAATTTACATAATTGGTCCCTATAGTTCCTGATTTTACACTTTTAGTCCCTTTACTTTCATTTTGTTTACATTTCAAGTAATTTTACTTTTCATGCATTAAATTCTTGTACTTTGTGAATATTAATTGGTACTTGCACTTTGTTTTACGGAAACGTAGCTTTAATATTTTCACTTTTCTACGTGTTTGTTTGAATTAGACCTAGAATCCAAATAACATTTCAACAACCAAAAACAATTTAAAGCTCGAAATTAGTAGGCCTTTCAATTTGTCTTGAGTCGAGAATAAACGAACTTACAAATACTTAATATTACATATACAGGGAATATTCAATAACAGAAGTTACAAAAAAAACCTACAGTGGCTTCTGTATAGTTCAGAATACTCGTGGAATCAAGCATCTAGAACTTGGTTAGGCCTTATATTCAAGAGTCTAGAACTTTTTGAAAGTCACTTGCTATCAAAGGATTAATATATCAAGCAACAACATATAGAGGTTGGAGATCAACCCCATATCAAAAACTCTCATACACGTCATCATAACGCCTTTTATAAACCCACATCAGCTACCCCATAACATGAAGCCACATCAGAAACCCAACATCAAAGACCCTACTGATGTAGGTAAATCGTACACGTTTTAGCAAAAACGTGTATGAGCGGCAAGTATTAAACTCGACGATTTTAGAAAACCGACAAGTCGAATAAATTCCAAGTTCGTTCTCGAAGGAGGTGTGTGTATTAAGTGTGCCAATATGTGAAATCAAAGTTTGGATTAGTGACGTTTTTGGTTTAGAAGAGAAAAATTAAAGACGAGCTACGATTACGATTACACTACGACGATTTAACGTAAAACGCGAACGTAAATACGTAAAACATGACGAAATTAAAAATTAAACTTAAAAATTAATTAAAAATTAAGACTAAGTCTAAAATAATATAAATAAGAATAAAAATTCAATAAATATATTTTAAAACCTTTTAGAAATTAAATATTCAATTTTAAATGCTAATTAAAGCCCTAAAATTAAATATAATTAATCAAAATGTCCAAAATATTATTTTATTGAACTAATAACTCACTTATATTATTTAAAGACTAAAAAGTATTTTTTTTAAATTTTCAAAACTATTTTTCTATTTTTAAAACACTTAAAACTATTTTTAAGTTAAAATAGTCATAAAAAATAATAAAATAATGCCAAAAATAATTTGACAATTTTAAAAATCCTAAATTACACTAATGAACAGTAGAAAATTAAAAAAAGTTTGAAAAATGTAAAATTTTGCACTAAAAGACAAAACAGATTAATAATTAAACCCTAATTAAACTAATTTAATTATAAAAAATAGTTAAAAAGTGAACAGTGAAATAATTTTTAAACTAAAAATCTTAAATTAATTTTATAAATCTAAGAAAAATTTTAAAACAGAAAAATATGTATTTTTGTCACTAAAAGACAAAAACAGAATAACAAAAAGTTAATTAAAATGGCTAATTAATCTAAAAAATATCAAATGAACAGTGAATGGAAAATAAATTATACTGAAAAATCAAGAATAAAATAAGAAAAATATTAAAACTAGTTTGAAGTCCTAAAACCTAATTTGACCCACAAAAGACAAAAAAACTGAAAACTGATAGTGACATGTGGGGAACTTTTGTTTTCTAGCTAAGCAGTGGTAACCAACAAACTAGCAGGGGGAAGTGAGTTCCCACTGCTAGTGCAATTTTATGGTCATTTGACCTTTTGACTTGTAACTTTAGATTGGATTGGTTTTGTTGGACAAGAGGGGCACCCCTACACTCAGTGGAGTGTAGGGAGTCAGATTATGCACAAAAAAACACAACCACAAAGCAAAAATCACACTCAAATTGCTCAAACAAGTTACTGCTATAGCTTACAAGTATCTGATGAACAGTGCTCTGATTATATTGGCAAGAATACGAATTTTAAATGCTAAATACTTGCACAAAAACCTATCAAATCACACACAACTGATTACCAACCCTAGATGGACTTATAATCTAACATTCAACAAACTTGTGAGCAACAATTTACACAAAACAAGGCAGAAATCTGGCTTACTGATTTTAAGCTATGATACCAAAAAAAAAAATTAGCAAGCCACTTGTGTTAAATCCTATCCTAACTTAAAAGTGATGCTAAAATGAACCTGTATCTATCAAAAGGAATGTGTCTAGATAGATTATAAGCTAAAAATGTGTCACCAATCCTAACTAACATGCAAATCCAAACACCCCTTATAATCTGAAATCTAAAAATTAACAAACCAATTGCTATCAAACTCTACTTAAACTGATTGAAAGTGATCTAAACATGCATAATCAATCTATCTAAACATAAACTAACTAATAGATAACACCAAATCAGTCAATCCACCCAAAATCACACAAACACCAAATAATAGCAAGTTGGTGGGTTCAAGCTATACCTGCCTGACCTACATCCAGGCCAGGCTATGGCCTGCTGATGCCATCACCAAATAAGCTAAAAGGAAGAGCTTATGAGCTGAGAGAGATTGCTGTTGTAGAGAAGATAGGGTGAGGACTACTGCAGTCCCAAACACCCTCAATATGTCTTCAAATCAACTAACACCTTGTAACCTGCAAAGAAAACAAGGAAAGTGAACTAATAATAAGGCAAATAAGCTATAAGGATGGCTTATGAATTAAGCAGCTTATGGCTTATTGCTTAAAATAATAAAAGAATGAAACTTTTAAAACTGATTTTCTTGGAACCACCAAATCTTGAAACCTTTAAACTTAGAACAAGCAACTAAGCAATCCTGAATTTCACACACTCATATCCACTTTCACTTCAATGTGTGAGTGAATTTCAGATTAAGAAAAACTGCTTTTTGAAATTCTGTTAAAATGGAAAAACGACTAAAACTTTGGAACAATGACCTTTGCAACCTTACACTAATTTTGCATAAAAAGTAAATGGTTTGAACTAGGAAAACAAGTAAATGGAACACAGTCTATTTCAACAAACTTAAATTTTCATTATCATTAATCATAAAAAAAATTTTACAATAAGAACTGGAACAAAAAAGAAGAAAAGAGTACAGGCACCCTTTTATACATGATCATAGAATTATCTAGAATGCAAACCCTAGCTACTGTTTTTCCAATCTTGCCCTTAGTCAAAGAAGTTGTAAATTCGTCAAAGGCAGCATGTGATGTGTCCTTGGAATGACAGCTTGATAAAATGATCTTGGCCACTCAATTTTGCTTTGGGACAAAGGTATTCTTCATGTTCGTTGGATTTTCTGTCTTGGTTCGACTTTTGCCAAAAGAGGGGGAGCAGGGGAACATTGGTGGGGTCCTTGGAGGTCACGGGGTACAATGTTTAGGTGTGGGATGGGTTTAGTTGGTGGTTTATTTGTGATCTGGAGTTAATCAATGAGAAGCCCTTTGATTTGAAGGGAATTGGGATTAGGGTTTATGGAGTTTTAATGAGGATGATGAAGTCGAATTTAATCTGGATTAGGGGTGGTGGATGTGTTAACCGCCAATTTTAATCACTAATTTATTCGTTTGAAAAATTAATAATAAAACTGGATAGTGGGTTCTTAGGTGGCAGGTGAGGTGGAGGATTTTGTTGAGGTGGCAGGCCATGAGTGGAGGGTGATGTTTCTATGTCTGGACAAGTTTAGTCCTTGAATTCCCATAATGTTTCCATTCCAAGTTTAACAGATTTTTCCCTTATTTCCTTTGTAATAAACTTTCAAGTACTTGTCATATTTGGCATGTTGTTTTCCCGAACTATGCAAAAGGACCATAAATGTAATTTTGATCATTCTTCAAGGCCCAATCTTGTACATACTTGATATTTTAGGGACCCACAAGTAATTTTGAGGATTTACAGGGGTATAAAATGACAAGTCTTCAATTCTTGAGGGACCAATCTTGCCAATCTTCAAAACTTCAAGGACTTGAATGGAAATTCATGATTCGGGTCCGGTTCTTTATGCGGCTTCGTTTCCCGTGTTCGTTTTTGCTTGATTCCTTTGATGTTTTGGTGAATTCACGATATCCGTACCTGAAATACACAATGAACAAACACAGGCATATTTTTGGGTATTTTGATGATATTTTAAGCGTTTTAAGCCTGATTTGGACGATGAGACTGTGTATAATTACAGTCTCATCACTCCCCCATACTAAACCATTGCCGTGTCCCCACGCAATGCTAGAATTAAGTATCATAGCACTTCCAAAATTCATTTTATGATGACATTTATTGAAGACATAAATTTAAATAAACTACTACATGCGTTTCAGACATAATGTATTGTTTTCATCACGAGAACGTGACTTTTGGGATCATAGAACAAGAACATGTGAATGCTTCATTAGAAATAATTTCGTCGTCCTCGATTTTCACCCAATTCCATGCTAAGCGTGTAACAAGATCATTGTTATTATAAGTTAGCAACACGATCATATCTCATGAGTGTTAATTACGAACCTAAACTCCCTTATTCCTACTTGGTATCTCTTATATTTTATTTTTGTCTTAATGATCACGAGGATACATCATTGACTTATGCGTGAATAGAGATTAAGTCTAAAAATAGAGTTCTAACGGTGTAACCAAAATCATTAAATTAATAATTCACCCCAATAGACAACGATGTCAAAAAATTAAGTCAACAAGAAGGATCGATAAACACGGTTTTATAACGGTTTTGAACATGAGACTTATTACCAAGACTTTTATACGCCCCCTAACGGAAGGGCCTTATTATCTTTGGTTTACCTCCATCTTTTATTCAACTTCGCCATGAAGCTTTTATTATGACTTCGGTCTTGCCTTTTGACTTGTAACTTTAGATTGGATTGGTTTTGTTGGACAAGAGGGGCACCCCTATACTCAGTGGAGTGTAGGGAGTCAGATTATGCACAAAAAAAAACACAACCACAAAGCAAAAATCACACTCAAATTGCTCAAACAAGTTACTGCTATAGCTTACAAGTATCTGATGAACAGTGCTCTGATTATATTGGCAAGAATACAAATTTTAAATGCTAAATACTTGCACAAAAACTTATCAAATCACACACAACTGATTACCAACCCTAGATGGACTTATAATCTAACATTCAACAAACTTGTGAGCAACAATTTACACAAAACAAGGCAGAAATCTGGCTTACTGATTTTAAGCTATGATACCAAAAAAAAATTTTAGCAAGCCACTTGTGTTAAATCCTATCCTAACTTAAAAGTGATGCTAAAATGAACCTGTATCTATCAAAAGGAATGTGTCTAGATAGATTATAAGCTAAAAATGTGTCACCAATCCTAACTAACATGCAAATCCAAACACCCCTTATAATCTGAAATCTAAAAATTAACAAACCAATTGCTATCAAACTCTACTTAAACTGATTGAAAGTGATCTAAACATGCATAATCAATCTATCTAAACATAAACTAACCAATAGATAACACCAAATCAGTCAATCCACCCAAAATCACACAAACACCAAATAATAGCAAGTTGGTGGGTTCAAGCTATACCTGCCTGACCTACATCCAGGCCAGGCTATGGCCTGCTGATGCCATCACCAAATAAGCTAAAAGGAAGAGCTTATGAGCTGAGAGAGATTGCTGCTGTAGAGAAGATAGGGTGAGGACTACTGCAGTCCCAAACACCCTCAATATGTCTTCAAATCAACTAACACCTTGTAACCTGCAAAGAAAACAAGGAAAGTGAACTAATTATAAGGCAAATAAGCTATAAGGTTGGCTTATGAATTAAGCAGCTTATGGCTTATTGCTTACAATAATAAAAGAATGAAACTTTTAAAACTGATTTTCTTGGAACCACCAAATCTTGAAACCTTTAAACTTAGAACAAGCAACTAAACAATCCTGAAATTCACACACTCATATCCACTTTCACTTCAATGTGTGATTGAATTTCAGATTAAGAAAAACTGCTTTTTGAAATTCTGTTAAAATGGAAAAACGGCTAAAACTTTAGAACAATGACCTTTGCAACCTTACACTAATTTGGCATAAAAAGTAAATGGTTTGAACTAGGAAAAAAAGTAAATGGAACACAGTCTATTGCAACAAACTTAAATTTTCATTATCATTAATCATAAAAATGGTTTTACAATAAGAACTGGAACAAAAAAGAAGAAAAGAGTACAGGCACCCTTTTATACATGATCATAGAATTATCTAGAATGCAAACCCTAGCTACTGTTTTTCCAATCTTGCCCTTAGTCAAAGAAGTTGTGAATTCGTCAAAGGCAGCATGTGATGTGTCCTTGGAATGACAGCTTGATAAAATGATCTTGGCCACTCAATTTTGCTTTGGGACAAAGGTATTCTTCATGTTCGTTGGATTTTCTGTCTTGATTCGACTTTTGCCAAAAGAGGGGGAGCAGGGGAACATTGGTGGGGTCCTTGGAGGTCACGGGGTACAATGTTTAGGTGTGGGATGGGTTTAGTTGGTGGTTTATTTGTGATCTGGAGTTAATCAATGAGAAGCCCTTTGATTTGAAGGGAATTGGGATTAGGGTTTATGGAGTTTTAATGAGGATGATGAAGTCGAATTTAATCTGGATTAGGGGTGATGGATGTGTTAACCGCCTATTCTAATCACTAATTTATTCGTTTGAAAAATTAATAATAAAACTGGATAGTGGGTTCTTAGGTGGCAGGTGAGGTGGAGGATTTTGTTGAGGTGGCAGGCCATGAGTGGAGGGTGATGTTTCTATGTCTGGACAAGTTTAGTCCCTGAATTCCCATAATGTTTCCATTCCAAGTTTAACAGATTTTTCCCTTATTTCCTTTGTAATAAACTTTCAAGTACTTGTCATATTTGGCATGTTGTTTTCCCAAACTTTGCAAAAGGACCATAAATGTAATTTTGATCATTCTTCAAGGCCCAATCTTGTACATACTTGATATTTTAGGGACCCACAAGTATTTTTGAGGATTTACAGGGGTATAAAATGACAAGTCTTCAATTCTTGAAGGACCAATCTTGCCAATCTTCAAAACTTCAAGGACTTGAATGGAAATTCATGATTCGGGTCCGGTTCTTTGTGCGGCTTCGTTTCCTGTGTTCGTTTTTGCTTGATTCCTTTGATCTTTTGGTGAATTCACGATATCCGTACCTGAAATACACAATGAACAAACACAGGCATATTTTTGGGTATTTTGATGATATTTTAAGCGTTTTAAGCCCGATTTGGACGATGAGACTGTGTATAATTACAGTCTCATCACCTACGTTGATTTAAAAATTCGTGTATTGTTTCGTCCGTAAAATTCCCGAGCTTTATGATCAAATACCTCTAACATGATTATGATAATCTCCTACCTTTACCAGGCATGAAATTTAAATCAGAACAACAATAATACCTTTTGGCCTACAAACAAACCAACTATAATCATAGCATAGTTCAATTTAATTTTATTACAGTCCGGGGAAAAAAATATTTTCGATGGTGAGTTGACGCTGCATGTTATGGGTAACATTGGGCAGTTATAGTATGTGCAGGAGAATAACAATAACCCTTTTATTTTAAGACTGAGACAGTATGATACAAACTAAGAAAAAAGGTATATATTACCTGTCCCTTTTCTATACCATATCTACTATTATTTTTCATTCCAGGTGGTTATCGTTACATATTACAACCCCTTTAGGTACTGGCATTTAGCATTTCGTGCATTAAACTCATGCCACATTTGAGAGGTTGGCCGATTTCATTTGAGCGACCTTTTTAGTGTACTATAACTCGAAGAAGAAGGTACACACATGTCCATAGCTGTAAAAAAAATAAGTGTTTGTATATAGTTTAAAAAGGAGTCGTATACATATGAATAATGCATGAATAAAAATATATCAGAAACCTCCAGGTTTTGCACGTGAATTTACGAAAGCTACACTACCAAGGAGTAAAAAACGTAGGGGAAACTGTTCTTGCAAGCACCCATTAAAAAAAGGTGTCTTGAACTTACGCCTGCGCCAAACCTGCATGATCAGCGTATTAAAAAAATCTGCACAAAATCTGAAAAGGTTGAGAAGGTTGAGATTTATATAAATGTATTGATATTCAAGTTCAAAAACTGCACTAACCTCCAATAGGAATAAAGATCGAGTCTGCATTTTGTGTGTGAAGACTATGACACAAAACATATAGTGGTGTGGGGCTAAAACCTATAGATCAACGGTCGAGATGAAACACATATGCGGCCACAGAAGTAGAGATCAACGGTCACGATTGATCTTGATGAAGGGAAAAGTGTTGCAGAAACTTTCTCCTCACACACACTAATAAGGTATTGAGGCTCAGATAAGTCAGTTATTAGAAACAAAAGATACGTCCACCACGTTGCAAACCAACCGAGGCTGCCTCGCCAAGCTGCATGGTATCTGATATTTACTCAAACCCGCCAAAGCAGGCTCTAAGACAATCATCGCAGCCTCTTTAAAACTTAGGAACCGGATAAAAGGGCGTGTGACCCGCCATGGCTGTAAACACGGATCCGTGATGCCCTGCCAAGATACGAGCCACTTGCGCCATCATTACTTCCAGATACATCACGATAGACTCGAGTATGATACCGAAATATTAGGTCACGTATAAATCATGGCAAACATCTCAAATGTTAGTAGAACCTGGCGTGCTCTCAAAGAGGCGCCACATATATAGCACGAAGCAAAAGTAGGAAACAATATATCTCTTGTGGCCTGAAAGAGGCGCCATATATACAGCGCCATATATACAACACCAAACAAAAGTAGGAAATAATGTATCCGCAAGCTACTGTACTCCGCTAAAGCACTCACGAATACCTCTTTTTTGTACTCGTGCAAAAAGTTGCAGATTCGTAAGGCTCAGATCAGCAAATGCAGGAACCACATGAAACACTGTCCATGGCTGCAACCACGGTCTAGTTGTGGTTGTCCTGCCAGCTCACGTGTTTGTAATCCATGGTTCAGAAAAACAGAATAGCAGAAACAATCATCATCACCTATTTTTTGCATCATATTAGGCAAGAAACTGTACGAAACTTGAAAGATCATCGCCCAAAAAGCATTTCTATATGGCTTGCAAAAGGACTGGTAAGCTGACAATCTTAAAAGACCGCCTGGGAAAACAGCCGATCCGTAAAGGCAACGGCTACACTTTTCCGGACAACATGTTGTAACAAAAAAAAGTAACGTCATAATCAAGTAACTAAAATCATATTTAATAGTCACTGCAAACCGGAACTAAAATTGGTCAAATACAAAAAAAATCAAATGAAATTATCCAAGAAAGCTCATAAATATAATATAAAGTTACACGAAGTTATCCACTTCTACAGTTTATAACAAATTATGGTTTTTAAAGATTGTATAAGCAATTCCAAAACACAAATTCAAACATCATATTTTCCGAAAATTTCAGTCGAAGCCTCAGAAACATGTAATAGATGTATACAACAATCCTAAACATCGTCATAACTGTTTATTAGTCTTCACAATAAGTAACAGATCTAGAAAGGTGCTAGCTTTTGAAAATTATAATAATGCTTTTTATCCTCAAATAACTATATTAAAAAGGGTCATTTGCGCAAAGCTTAAACTAGTAATACACTATTACCGATCCACACAGTTAATATAAAAGCTAGGTCAATTGGCTAGAGCTTATGAAGTCCTAAAGAAAATATCACAAATAAGAAATCATATTAATACCTTCAATTTTGTTACGGTGGTGCACACATCCAACAACAACTAGCATCATTTTGTGTACCATATTATAACTTCTATAAAAGAGGAGAGTCTCGAAACCAATGCGAGAAGGCCGTTATAGGCTCAGATAGGGCACCTTTAAGGGAAAACTGGATAGGCACGCCATGGCTGCAACCTCAACAGGTTACCCCGCCAAGATACGTGTAATCTCATGTTTATCCCGGGCCATCAAAACTCATCATAGCCTCAACGATCACATATTCCAACGATAGAAACTAACACTGCAGTAAAACGTATGTGAGAATCATAACAGCCTTTCAAAACCAATACCACCACCAAGATAAGAAAGTTAATATAGCTAGAAACGAATAATAGGCGCATGAACGTGTTTTAACCAAATTGGCCATAGAAACAACACTATTCGAGGTTGTCTGCTCCATTAAAGCAACAGATATACCAAGGACAAAAGCTTGTCACAATTCACAATTGTCACACAAATACCATGATATGTTCAGTTTAATAAAGAGAATGAATCCAACATATAGATTCAACTTAAATATGTCGCCTGTCAAGGTTTGGACAATCCCAATCGTATCCACCTAACCCTACACATAAGAAACACATACATAAAAAAAACAGGTACCAAAATATTAATAAATAAAAATAAACCCCAAATTTAAGTTTTTCACAAATTATTATAGTAAATCCCTAATTTTAGAAACCCCAAATTTAAGTTTTTCACAAATTACTATAGTAAATCCCTAATTTTATAAAATCCATTAACAACAAAATAACCTGAAAGCAATTAAACTAACAACACATTACTAACCTAAATAAACATCAAAAGAAGCTTTATAAACACCTAATCTCCGAAACCCCCAAGTTATAAAGAAACCCTAATTCAAGGAAGAATTAGGAATTAATAAGTAAAACACACAATCGGATTCGGGTTCTGTAAATAATCATCAAACCTAAGAAAATCAGGTTTTCCATAAAAACAACAAAGGTAAGGGCATTTTTCTCCATATATTCGCCACAATCAAGAACCATTAATAAGAATCACAGCAAATCAAAATGACCCATAACTCAACTTAACCAACATCACCAACCTACCAACAACATCGCACACCACATACGGCGGCAACGAAGAGTTAGGGGCAATGAAGGGCATGTGGTGTTATGGATCTTGGTCACACCATTTAGATCTAAGAAGATCGAGAAAAAACCGATAACTTTTTTGGGGACTGTGTGTAAAATTATTGAGGAGGCAAGGAAGGTGGAATCAAATATATCTCTTTCTTCCACTCTATGAACGGCCAAGTTGCGAGATATGCGATCTACGGTTATAAAGAGGGTTTAGAGAAGCAAAACCAAAGGCTAGATGCAACACCAATCTAATGGTTACAAAATGGGCAGTTAAAGAAACCCATACCTGGAATGCATTTTCCACTAAATCAACGGTAAAAGATATTGATCTTTTGAATGAACAACTGGGAGAAGAAACAATTAGATGGTGGAGATGGGTTGGGAGAAAATGAAGAGACAAATTGTAACACCCTCATTTTACCTTTATGCATCGGAACATTGATCTGGAGTATTACTTCATAGAACACAAGTCATAATAATAGAAAACAAATCAAAAGAGTGATGAAATCAACTTTCTTTATATTTCATTGAAAAATCATAGTTTTACAATATGAGGTTCCTAAAATCTAGAATAATTTCAGTCTTGTGCCTCTTCATGCCATCCTTGTGCTGCTCCATGCTATCAGTCATCATTTATCTGAAATATATGCTTAAAGTCAACACAAAGGTTGAGTAAATTCATAGGGTTTAAACATGTTTTGGATACAAGTATATCCTCCGGGCTACGTTGCTATAAACCCATATAAAATAGTTATCATACTGCACTATGCTCATGATATCAAAACTAACGAGAATTCACCGAAGTGACTGCCATGGGATGGTCCCAGGTTAAGTAACCCACAGTTACAGGTTACCCATTAAGTTAAAGTAAATCATTTTTCAATAAAACCATTTTGTTTAAAAAAACACTTGTATTCTAGTTTTGCAAATATCCCCCTCACGGGTTTTCAAATCATTTAGAAAGCATTAAAAAGTATTAAAAAGTGAGGCTATAAACTCACCTTATGTCCATAGAATCCGAGTTATAATCAGATATATTTCATTCACAGATAAACAGGTTGATCAAACCACAACTTGATCTCATAAACAACAGCTTGATCTCACACAAACCTGGATTAATACATTGTGTATAGTAAGGCTGTCAAGATCGCGAGATTACACGTAAGGTCGTACGATCTTACGTTCCCACTTAATAGAATCTTGTAAGATCGGTGTAGAATCGCATCAGTGGTCGGATCGTAAGATCGGTGTAGGATCGCACGTAAGATCGTAAGATCGCGTGTCAATACGAGTTTATCAAATTACCAAGTTACTAACTTACTAACTTACATACTTACTAACCCATTACTTTTTAGGCCCAAAAAAGATAAATACGAGTCCGTCCATCTCAGTAACAAGTATTTACGTTTAATTTTCTTATTTTTTAATCAGTAAACATAATTATCTACTTTCTCTAAATGCAAATTGCGTTAAACAAAGTAAGGTTCTTCTCATGTTCTTGTTGCCTGAAGCAAAAAGTTTCTTATAAGTAATTGTTGTTTTTTACCCTTTCCATAGTTTAAATTATTAACCTTTAGGTATTAATTTAGATAGCTTATTAAAAGTGATATTAGTGATGTAGTTTGTTTTGAGACGTATATACGCGTGTTATGTAATCATGAGTGTGATGACTGAGACTTGACTTTTTTGTGTTTTACTTTTACTTAGGTATTCTAAATTTGAACTTTGACATTTTTAAGCGGATATTGTATAAATTTATATTTGATGATGAGTAGAAATAAGAAAAAAGTTTGACTCGTTTATCAATTTTTGCATAACATGATATATTGGTAGGATCTTATGATCTCGATCCTATTTTACGATCTCGATCTTGCAAAGACAAAAACGATCTCAGATGAGATCGCGATCTTGACAGCCTGTATAGTATCAAGTCTTTGACTTTTAGTTCAATATTGTTAAGTTTTGGTTATATATTCTTTTATTAATATTGTGTGGTAATTCTAGCACCATTGTTCGGGCCATCATACTTAAAAGCCATTCTATAAACGTTTGAGGAGCGATGGCACTTTAAATCGTAAACCCAACCACTCAGTCAGAACATAATATCGAGATGGAACCTCTTTGTACAAGGCTCCCTACTAACATGATACTTTCATTACTTCCTTATATTCATAATTAATCTTCTTTAGTTTAAAAATTGGTAAAAAATAGCCCTTTTAGTTATATTTTGGTATAATTACACTTTTAACCCTTAAAGTATATAGTTTTAGTATTTGCATTTTAAACCTTACATATTTAACCTAAGGACCTCAAACTTTCTAAAATTTATTATTATAGCTTTAAGTTTCATAAAATGACAATTTTGGCCCAAAATGTTAATAGTTTCAAAAATGACAATTTTATACTTGTAAAAATCACATAGCAACCTTAATAATGGACCAAATGATCTAGGATTTTAAAACAAAGTTTCAAACCATGTTTATAATCATAATAAAAACATATTACAAGAATTATAGCTTTTGAAATGGTTTTTTGCTTATTATTTTATGTAAATTACAAAACTAGGGTTTTAAGACATCTTTAACTTATAACTTCCATTTAAATTGATCAAATGACTTAGTTTCTTTTAGATTATCTTTCTAACATAATGTTGGCATTATAAAAACTCTAAGAAAGTATTATAACAAGATCAAAGCATAGCTAACATAGAAATTACCTAGGATGCTCCAAAATGGCTCCTAATGGCTTCCTATGAGCACATCTTGCTATCAAAGACTCAAGAGCTACAATGGCTAGCTTCTAGACCTGGTTTCTGGTCTTGGGACATGTACTAGTACGTATATAGAAGTGGAAATCAGAATGGGTATGGAGGTTAAGAGAAAACGGGGTGCAAGTTCTAATGGAAACATTTCGCCTCTATTTATAGCATTTCTAAGCCTTAGGCTCCAAGCTTTGGATATGGACGTGTATAATGGATAACATAGTGACTAAGGGAGTCTAGGGAAGATCTATGCAAGTTCCTAGAGTCTAGGAAGAAAATATCTTCGTCTTATGGCTAAGAATAACTCACGGCAACATATGGATATGTTTGATGATGTGTAGCTTCAAGTAGGTGATGCACCTACTTGAAATCACATGGAAAATATCATAACATATAAAATATCTGATAATTTTAAACTTAGAATGGGAGGGAATGGTTTGAAATAGGTTTTTGGAGGGAAAACATAAAACTGGGTCTAAATTAGGGCTTGTAACTTTATACTCTGTGATTTTGGTGATTAAGAGCTTAGGAATGTGATTAGTGATGGATTAGGGTTTAATTATGGTATATATTCTATTTAAGAGATTTGGGTCCTTGGTTTGAAGTTTAACAAAGGTGTGAAGTGAAAGTGGGAAGTATACTTACGTAGATAAGAGTTTTCTAATGATCTAGGGTTTCCTAATGATCTAGGGTTTAATCTTAGTAAATGTGATTATC
Organism: Glebionis coronaria; assembly: GCA_025667525.1. Lineage (NCBI taxonomy): Eukaryota > Viridiplantae > Streptophyta > Magnoliopsida > Asterales > Asteraceae > Glebionis > Glebionis coronaria. The sequence continues at coordinate 33,598 of JANFOE010001358.1, read as the reverse complement.
CTTCAACTAACTACTGATGTAAACTTAATTTATACATCCTACATTGTCCTCAATGTGTTCATGAAGTCCCTACATTGGTTTTATTAAGTTATTCTAAGTAAACATGTCCAAAGGGTGAAAATACTCATTTTGACCTAATTTACAAGCCATGCATTGAAATCTTATACCTTGTGCATTAGGGTACTTTTACATTGTCTTAACATAATCTTATAACCTTAATGAAGTCCTATTAATATTTATAGACTTGTCCAAAAAGACTAGGTAGTGATTCTATGTAGATTTCTTAATATTAGGGGTTTTAGGTCATTAATCCTAATGACTTTCTATCTTGGCTAATTAGTGTTTGTACCTTTATAAACACTTATTCTAGGGCTTATATAGTATGTTTATGACTTATAGGGATTCTACATTCTTAGTTTAAGGGTTTGTATAGGTTGATCATTTTCTAGGAATAATTATAGGAGCTTAAGATCCTATGCTTTGATAACTTGTACCTTATGCTTTACCAACTTGTAATTTGTCTTGAAATAAATGTATAATATTAATATTATACATAGTTGAGTTTTATAATTTATGGCAAAAGATTAGACTCTAATTCAATGTATAATGGATTTTATATGTTAATCTTCGTTACTAGGTCTTAACTTGTAATTAGCCTTGGATTAGTGAATATTTAGCATTTTGTGATCAATTAACTTTCCTTTATATAATAGATTATAATTAGTATATTGTTTTTGATACATGTATATAGATATTGGTAATTATATTGCTTGGAACATTGTTTATCAAAGGTTTCTAGGTGGTGATCTATACTACTATGTACATTTACTTGTACTTAGCTTTGTATAGTTTGTTCTTACCATTCTTAGGTATTGTTATATCTTCAAATTATAGTTTACAACTTTATTATAATCCATAATGACTTATTCATATGTATTCTCCATTCATAGTTAACCATTCTTAAGTTTACAACTCATTTATAGTGATTATAGGGTTTCTAAGGGAATTTAGGGCATCATAGTTACATGTGAGATGTTCTTATCAATATTGAACTTATTAGATCACTTTTAGATCTTAGACTTGAAATATACATTGTATTGACAACGTATATGAATATGTTGTAATGGAAGTTTAAGTTTTGAGAAGCAGTTCATCTTACCAAGTAAGACATAAAAGAAAAAATTTCTTACCAAATTTTCATATTGAGACAATCATAGCATATAGCATAGATGTGAAATTTGAGGATTGTAACATAAATGGACATATTGAACTATGTGAGTAACTGTTCCCCTCACATAACTTTTATTATTGTTTAATGTTGAATTATTCATTCCCCTTAATGTATAAAGGGGTAATAAACAAACATGTTTCATATTTGTAGAATAGTGATAATCTTATAACTAATCAAGAGGGTTGTTGTTTTTCTAGAGAGAGAAAATAGAGAGAGAAAGAAAGAAAGTTTGTATTATGTGAAATCAAAGTAGACAACCAACACCCTTTTCATGGTGGAAAGGGGTTTATATACCAAGACCCTTAGTGGGCTTGGGCTTCCGGCCCATGAACATGCTCATGGGTCGGGCTAAAGTAAATAACAAGTAAACTTATACTACGAGCCTATAACTATATTGTTGGAGTGACCGAGACTTTCTTTATACGAAAAACGTATTTCCAACAATCTCCCCCAAAGGTAGGTCACTCCAAATTTACAAAGTCCTAATCTAGCATGTTAGATCTTCGTTCTTGAGCTCGTAGTCCACTTTCTATTTTCTTCTTTAACTTTTCTTCTTGTTGTGAATATGTGTTGAATAACATCAGGCTTTTGCTTGGAACATGTTCTTTTGGCCTTTCGCGTGTAATCTTTGTCTTCTTGTGATGTTCGCTTCTTCGTGACTTCATGTCCCACATACCTATCCTTTGTTGAATTCTTGAAAGTTTTAGAGTCGATACAGCGGAAGACTTTTAGGTCAGACTTTCTTGAATTTGCTGAAATATTTGATGTAAAAGGAATAAGTATGTGAGGAAGACTTCAACTGGTACACCGCAACGCCACCATCTTCAAATGCAGCAACATAATAAGACACGAATAAAATGGCTTTGACATTTTATTTTGATTCGGTAGCATTTTACCTCCGGTCGGTGAAGACCGTTGGACGATAATAAATATTGTACTTGTGACAGGTAGCTCTAATTAAAGATCTCCTTGACAAGATTTCTTGGGTAAACCCATTCTCTTTATTCGACCGTCCAAAGCTAACTGCGAACATAAAGAGTGAATCATTTGGATTAAAAATCCTTATGATTGAAGCCGTCAATTCATGAAACCTGGAACAAGTGAATTTCAATTAAGATTTTTACCATCGTTGGTTTCTAGTTGTCACGAGCTTGATTCAAATAGAATCTTGCTTGTCACCTACCGCAGTGCTGTTTGATGTTGACACTGGAAGGATTTCTACTCTTCATTGTGAACACTAAAGAGTGCCACTCTGAGTGTTCTGGCAAGATCACTTGGATAATGCGTAGAGGCCCTGGAATAATTTTAATCTCAATTAAGAGTTAAACCATCGTTTCTTTCCAGTTATCACAAGATTAGTTCTTAAAGATCCGCACGTGTCACCTACCATGAGCTTGTTTGATGTTGGCTCAAGCACGATTTCCATCTTCATTGTAATACTTTCGTATTACTCAGATGTTCTGGCAATATTACAAGAATATTGCGTAGGACTCATAAAAATATTTCTTGTTTTAAAATTGTGTCCTAATGAGACTTTTGATGATCTCGTGGCTCTAGACTCAATAGTGCATATTTGTTTTGGTGAGCGGAGGCTGGAGAGGATTACCACCTTTTCAATATCAATTTATTCGGAGTGAATAAACCGATAGATAACGTGTTGAACTCCGTGAGATTAAAACAAATATCTTTTGAGAGATATTTGAGTTGGCTGGGAGGGGTTGTGCATCGTATCACTGGGTCCATGATAATTTGTCTTCAATGTGAGTTGACCTGGTTTCTGCCTAAGTTGTAAGGATGGATTCTTTCTTTACACCCTTTATCTTTACATTTCTTTTTCATTCTTCAACCCCTTCAATGCTTACAAATACATCATCACTAGCACCTTGTTGTGATTGTTCCAGTGCTAGCATCCGTATTTGGTCGGCATTCAGCTTCGTTCACAATCCATTCTCTATCTTTCCTAAGGACTTCTATTTTCTAACTATGGAATTGTCCTTGGGAAGATACCTCCGGTTCTGGAAGAATCATTGGACTTGCACCTAATCCTACCACCCTTTTGTCACCACATCCGTCGTGAATTAAGTGTGTTTTGGGTAAGTACCTGTCTCCATGAAAAATCCTTAAACACTCACTTAAGATACTTGTGATATAAATATCAAAGTTTTGTATCTTTAAGTGTTTTTGTTCATCAAAAAATGCTCCCCCTTAACATGTGCAGTACACATATTAAGTTGATTTATACTTGAAGTCTTTTTCATGTTTAGCCAAATATATTATCAAGTCTCCTTAATCCTATTTTCTCCCCTTATCCAAAATGTTAACCATCAATATTTTGGATATTAATGGATTAACCGGTCTTTGGGTAACAAAATGAAATCAATTTCTGGCCAAAGAACATATTAATTCTCCCCCTCAACTTAATGAGGGTTAGTTGTAGTGCTTGAGTATGATATATTTTGAAAGATTTAGAATCTCGTGAGAAATTCTTGAAACATTATCATACTTTCACACTATAGCAAGCCACAAAAGCACAATATTCACAATATTTACATATTCACAAATTAGACAATATGGAGTTGACCTGAGATAGGACCCATTAGATGGATCATTTCATTAGCTTATGGTGCGCTCCATATGGTCTACCACCAACGAATCGTTCAAGACTCCTCATTAAGCGTCTTTCCCGCAGCTTGTCATTAATCTTGTTGATCAGGTAGGTTGTACTTGTTTCGTACCCTTTGTGCCACTGGATGGTAAGTTTGGGATGCTTCTTGGTTCTGTTGATCTGAATTAATGTGTCCCGAACTTGCTGAAGAGTCCCGTCACTAAACTTGGAAAGTTCCGCTATTCTCAAGAATTTCTTCTCACCAGATCCATTCAAGTAGAAAGTACCCGGAACCGGTTTTGTAGTGCTTGTGTAGGGGCTTTTGTCGTGATGAATACCAGGAACCTTAGTGTATGGAGCAGTGAGGTTCATCTTCTTCTGATAACTCTCAACGCCAAGTTGCAAGTCTTCAACTCTCTTCTTGATCACAATGCGACGAGTATACATTCGTAGAGCTGAATTCAGGGCAATGTAGTCTTCAGTGTCCAAGTGTTTGAGTGTGTCTTGAGTTATCAACAGTAACATGTCTTCAATGTCAACAAGAAGCAGATCCGAGAAGTCTCCTTCCATGATGGTGTAGTAGTTGTCGTCTTCTCTTATTAATCTGATCTCTGTTATATGATGATAGCCGACTTTGGGTTCAATCCTTACTCCTAGAATGGCTTTGATTCTGAACTCGGATTTTACTAGAGTCTTTGAATTGAAGCCACATGCATAGCTGTAAGCTTTCTGTATGGTTTCTCCCTAATGTGATGCACCCAATTCAGCATAATGATCATACTCAGGAATTAGTTTCCTTACCCATATACGATCAACCTTTTCCTCAATCCAGGGTATTGACCCCCAAGTTGCAGCTTTGACCAAGGTTAATGAAGTCGCATACTTGTTTGCGCCGTTTACCAAATACTCAAGGTCATAGCAGATAAAGAAATCACGTATAATTTGATTGTTAGCGTCAGCTATCGGGAGAGGAGCATTTTCTGGCCTGTGACGACATGTTCGTTGAGGAAGGTTCATTGCTTTCAACAGCTCATTCTCATTGTATTTAGCCTCCATTCTACTGATTCTTGAAGTAGGAATGATGGTGGGATCATGAAAAGCTCGAGTTACCATCGTTGGAGCTATGTTGTCAGTTCCATACCTGTAGATTAGATATGCTGAGAAGTCGATGCGATTGTTGAGGATTTGGGAGAAATCTGGTTCATCTTCTCGAGTTAGCAGACGAATGCTAGCAGCTTCTGTGACCCAAGGTTGCGCGGGTGCACTTTCATCTACATTAATTGTATCCACCCATGCCGGTTCACTCGATTCTGGAATATCATGACCTTGAGCAGATTCTGGAGCTCGATTCTGAAAAATTACTCGAATTTTCTGAGTAGGTGGAATGACCTTTACTGGTGTAGATTCAGACGTTTCAGGTATTGGTTGATCGGGTTCTCAGATGGGTAGTTGTTGTGGTGGTGATGTAGATGTGATAGCTGAAGCTGATTGAAGTGAACCCGATGTCAGATTAGCATCAACATCATGACGGTGTTTGGTGCATTTGCCGGTTGGAGGTGACTCAGATTTTGGAGTTTCCTCGGCTGTTGAAGTTGTTTGATCTTTAGTAACATTTTCCTTTTGAGACTTGTCACCTTTTCCTGAAGTTTGATCCCCTTCAACATCTGACTTATCTTTGTTGTTATCATCCTCTGCCTCTTCTTCATTCTTTTCCTCTTCATCATCATTCTCTGGTTCATCTTCATCATTTATTCGTTCGTCCATACTGTCATCATCATCATCTTTATGATCACCCTTATCATCATTGTCACCATCATCATCATTGTCATCTTCATCGTCATCGTCATCGTCATCTTCATTCTCAGAGGATTCATCGGGTTTGTCTGACTCATCCTCAACTTCATCGTCTTTTTCTAGATCGAGACTGCTGTATGGGATGGCGGTGCCATGTTTTTCAAATATCCCGATGTATTGATCCATTGCCGTCTTTAAAGCTTTGTGAAGTTCTTGTTGTTCTGGCGTTCGGTTGTAGGACCCGATTTGAATCATCTTAGCCTGCAACAGCTTCTTCAACTCGTAGTCTGTGAGTCTTTGAGCTATGAGAAAGTCAGACTGCTAAGTGTCGGAAGACTTGATCATCATTTTGCTAGCAGTGATGTCTTTTAGTTCATCTCGCGGAGGAGGGAGTACGGTTTCAATAGATTCTTGAACCTTTTCATCGATTGATTCAATCAATGTAACATTAGCTTGAACAAGTTCTTCTTTCTCTTCTTTGTATTTGTTTCTGAGTGCGCGAAGACGTTTGATTGATTCTTGCTTCCTTTCTGCTGCAGCTTCTAGACTTGCTCTTATTGACTCTTTAGATTGTTGACGACTTGTTAATTCTTTTCGAAGCTGGTCGATTTCTTTTTCAAAATCTTTCTTGCTTGCTAATTCATCATGAAGAATAGCGAGTTCCTTTGCATAGGCTGTCTTTGAAGATTCTAATTGCTCTGTAACTAGAATAGTCTTATCCTCTTGAGCCTTCAAGCGTTGTTCGATGATTTGCATAAAATCTGGGGTGACGGGTGGAGATGCCAGCAATGGTGTTGGATGAGCAGTTAATTGTGTAGGTGTGACATGAGTTGTGACAATGGTGTTGAGTACTGATGTCATGGCCTTAGTTACAGGGACATTCACCATGTTCGGGTTTGTTGAAAGATCAGTGTTAGTAACTTCAGATTCAAGAGAGTCAAGGTTCAAGTACTTACCTACTGGATGTGATAAAGACGAGGATTTGGTAACACTCTTTTCCTTGTGGATGTTCCCTGTATCTGTTGTCTTTGGTTGAATATCATCAATGAATGTATCTTGTTGTTCGTATTGTTGATCATCTTCTTCATCCTGAACTGGTTCGTCATTGAAATTATCTGGATTTCCAAATTCAGCAATGTTAGACAACTCAACTTCCTTTGTCTGTTTCGATCCACTACCTCTCGTCTCCCTTCTACTTTTTATTAAAGCCTTCTTCCATTGCTTGGATTGTTGTTTCTCAGTCAACGGCAGTTGTTGTTCATCTATGTCTTCAAGCAAATCTTCATCCGAAAGAAGAGTTTTCTTTCCCTTGGCCTTTTTCTCCCATAAAGACACTATTTTTGTTCTTTTGCCCTTGTCTTGTGTTGGTCTATCAGCTTCTGAGGAATCAGTTTCCTTCCTTTTTCCTTTGGGTTTTGGTGCTTTGACCTCTGCAGTGAATTCTCCCAATTCTACTCTCTTTGAATGTTCTTCATTTTCTTTCAGAAGGGTCTTATATGAAGCACTCTTTTTAATTTTGTCATTCAACATCTTATCCGGAACAGGAGCAGGAATACCTGAGTAAACAATCTTTTGTCCTTCTTGTCTCATGTGTAATATGAAGAAATCATCATTTTATGAGTTAACAAAGAATCCTCCACGTCGATCTATAACTTCATCGGCTTTCATGAAGTAGGTGATAATAAGCTTTGTGAATCGTGGAAACTGAAAGTGATCAGATTTCTTCTTAACGTTTCTGAAGGCTTGATAATGAAATTCTTCCCATATGAGAGCAGCATAATCCAAATGGAGTCTCTTGTAGATTCCATAAAAAATACGAGCCTGAGAGAGTCTCATAGAATCGAAACCCTTGGATTTTCCTGTAAAACATCAGATAATGATACTAAAAATTGCTTTCCAGGGTTGTCCAAGCCTAGAGGTGTTAAACTTGGATATGTTTGGCAATTCTACATCATAACCAAGAGACATAATCAGATCTAATATTTGTTTTATGTCCGGAAAAGGAGCATATGTTTTCCCTTTAGGAGGAGGAAATTCAAAGATTTCACGAAACTGTCTAAGAGAAAATTCCTTCTTCTGACGATTGATGTTGAAGGAAAACTTTGTGTTTGTGATGGCTTTGAGAGAGGATGAAAACTCATGCATGTAAATTTCAGGAACACTTGCTGAAATCTGTAGTGCAGATTTGATCAGTGTGAGATCAAGGATTTCGATAGCTATTCTGAATACAGCTTGTGATGGAATGAAGCCTTCATTCAATCGTTGATTATTGGGAGTGATTGGTAGACGGTTTTCTTCTGGTACTAGTTCATTGTCAAGTTGAATTTGTTGCTCTTGAGTGCGAGCCATGATAGCTGCTAAGATAAAACATACACGTTGATACATAAAAAAATATATATCATACTGTATAAACCTTAAAAGCATCATTTTGCATTTTCCTTGACAACATAACGAGTAGCACTTAAAAGACCATACAAGTATTACCGAAAATAATCATCAGGTTGAAACCCATGCATATCAGATATCAGAAACCAAAACAAGCATATTAAAGAAAAAAAACCAAGTCATAAGTCGGAATAAATTATTCCAAACTTAATTCGGAATAAATCATTCCTCACACAATTCAGAATTCCTCAGATAATGCACCTAAGTCGGAATATGTTGATTTTAACCTAAGTCGGAATGAAACATTATGAACATAAGTCGGAATATGTCATTTCTAACCTAAGTCGGAATATGTCATTTCTAACATAAGTCGGAATAGACCATTTCTGACCTAAGTTGGAATACATGATTCCTCACATAGTTCGGAATACATGATTTCTCACATAGTTTGGAATACATGATTTCTCACATAGTTCAGAATACATGATTTCGCACATAGTTCGGAATACATGATTTCTCACATAGTTCGGAATACATGATTTCGCACATAGTTTGGAATACGTAATCACAACATAGTTCGGAATCCGTATACCCAACATAGTTCGGAATCCGTATACCTAATATAGTTCGAAATACACCCATGTGACTTAGTTCGAAATACAAACATTTCTGACCTAGTTCGGAGTATGGCCATTTGTGACTTAGTTCGGAATACACCCATTTGTGACTTAGTTCATAATACGAGCATTTGTGACCTAGTTCAGAATACGGGCATTTGTGACTTAGTTCGGGATAAGATTAACCAGCACCTAGTTCAGAACATAAATCTCAAATCTCAATCCTAAGTCTGAATTTGTTTGCTTTTAACTAATTATCAACATACAAAATAATCAACACAAGTGTTTTGGGCATAAACACAATCAACGCAATCTCCTATGAATTTCTATAACAAAACCCCTTTTTTATTCAATCAATTTAATCAATCCAATTAAGTCTATAAACCCTAACGGGTCATGTTGAGAATCGTTTAATTAAAAAAAGAAAATGAGATGATCAATGTTACCTTGTATGTTTTGAACGAAAATCAAAGAAAAATCAAAGCAGGAATGTGTCTGGTTTAGCTTTAACAATGGCGGCAGAAGAGGGATTTGTTTGTGTGTGAATAGTGAGACGAAAGAGAGAGGAGAAGGGGTGGGGTCAAACGGTTTGACCTAAACTAAGAGTTTCAAACTTAACATTTTTGGCCTTTCTTTCTCTCTCTAGTTTGTCTCTCTAGAAAAACAACAACCCTCTTGATTAGTTATAATATTATCACTATTCTACAATTGGTATCAAGAGCCATGGGATGATATAAGGTTTTTGTTGTGTTAGTTTTTAGTTTTTATACTCTTTTAATCAAGATATAAGGTATGTCTATTTGCATACATGATGTTGTGTCATGCACAAGTGGGAGAAATCTTTATTGTGTGCAATGTACAACACATAACAATATGACAAATGGTTTCTTTTTACCGCGAGGTAACTAATATTATATTAAGACTTATACATTTAATTTTTAATGTATGTTGCTTTGTTTAGAAAATGTTAAGATATGAATAACAAGCTACTTCAACTAATTTGTTTATACTTCTTTGGAATGTTTCTCCTAATATTTATTGGAATGTACATAATAAGTAATAAAGTAAGCAATTAATTTGAAATAACTATTGAAGTTGTTCATAGTTACTTTAGTTATGAATGTTTATGTTTCTTGTAAAATAATAAGCATAAAGTTATTTGATTATTAAATGACTTATAACAAACACTAAATAGTTAACTTGTTATGTGTAGTCTTTTAATTGTTGAAAGACTTATAACATAACGTCTTCTTGTTAATGAACACTAAGTCTTTGGATTATTAAAAGGATAAATAATGTATATAAAATTTCTGAACTATTTAAAGATGTATACATTAGAGCATGTTATTTTGTCATGACATAATTGTTAAGTATGTGACCTAAAGAGTATTAAGTTATTTAGGAATTGTGATATAGTCTCACAATTTCAATACTCATAATATACCACATAGTTTTGGTATGTCTTGAGTAAGTAATCAAATTTTTTAGAATTGTTTGATTTTAATAACTTAAAATATTTTACCTCCAAATTTTGTCAAGGTTTGAAAATTGAGTATATAAAGTATATATTTACATATTACTCCTACCTAGAAGGAAACTAAGACACCATTGTGATGAATCACACTGAGTCTTAAAATTGAAGTTTTGAATTTGTCAAGAACTATCAAGGTATTTTGTGACGTGTCCTAAAAGAGAACAATTTGTTGTTGCTCTACATGCTAAGTATTTGAAGAATAGTCTTAAATTACAAAAAGTAAGTGGGAGGACTCATAGATATTTCAGAGATAAAATAACAAAATGCATAAACTTCTAAACACACTAGCAAATATCATAATGAAGATACACATGAAAATGTTGAATCTTATGATGATAGAATTCACATTGATAGATCCACAAAGATACCTCTAGTATTTGAATGATACATTGACATGTCAATACTAAGGAATGTAAGTTAAAGGATCATGGTGAACCTGCTAACCATATATATGTATATTGAATCTTGAATTTCACTATTAAATAAATTTATGAATGATTAGAGGCAAGTTCATAGAAGATAACCAATTTTTAGAAACTTGATTAATCTTTAACCAAACACTTAGAACGCAGGTGAATATAAGTTTCTTTAGAGAAAGATTCATATGAACGTTATTGTACACGTGTTTAATGTCGCCATGGGATGAATTTTTTTAATCATACTCAAGTATTTGATTGTGATTAAATTTCTCATTCTACGCGCAATAAATTTAATTAGGATGATTAATTGTCATGATAGTTTTTATAATGATAAATATGACAATGTAATATTTAAACTCTTTTTTGTAAGATTACATTAGCGAGGAGGGTTGTAAATCAAAGGGTTTAAAAATTACAATAATCTTTATTCATTGTACATAATGTAAGAATACATGGATGGATTAAAGTATAGAAAACGTAGATGAATGATATATATCTACAACTAACCTAGGACCTCATTTTATAGTACAAGAAGTCATTTACAAGATAAAGATTTACTAGAATAATTTAAACCTAAGAGATATACTCACAATATCCCATAAATATAACTTCACACATATTTGATCTTTATCTTTAGTCAACATTAATACTACACATAGTATTGATCTCCCTTACCAGCATTAAGACTATTTGTCCATTTTGACCAAATACTACCAGTACTAAGAATATTACTACCAATATTAGACAATCTTAATACTGGTAGTGAAAAGGATAATCTGCACTTAAAATTATTCCCAACAATCCTCCTATAAACTTGTGATTCATCTCTCAAATCCACAAGTTTCTCAAAACATGGGAATAATCTGAAATTGCATAAAAGTGCTCTTGGTAGATCTTTGCCTTAATTATGCTGAAGCTTTCTCACACTGATCAAAAATTCTTTTTACAACTTCTAAAGCTAAATCTGAAACTTCATATGGAATTGAGAGTCTTTCAGAGATCATGGTAATCAAGTTCCAATAATAAGAGGATACTCATTTTCTAAAATCATGTAAATAAGAGTTCCTTCAACTAAACAAATATGGTGCACTCCACAAGACTCAAACAAAGTCCATACAAGCTTGTGAAAGCCCGTTCTTTGTTCTTTTCATAACTCAACAGGATCATTAGGCTCAAATAACCATTTCAATTCCACCCATAACTCCCTTTCTTTGTCATGAGTTGGCTCCTTAGTTGCAAATTTTTTTCTTGACTGAACTCCATAGTTGCTCCAAATCACTTCGGTCAAAACCTGAAAGCAGATCATCAAAATGAAAGTACCTTCCATGATCTTCAAACACACCTGTTCTAAGGATCTTCCAAAATGACCTGGTGGAAACATCATTCTCTTCAACTACAACCTCCCAATCATAGATTGGATATTTAACCAATAGTGGTTATGCAATAACTGCATAAGAAGCCACTACTTTCATGACACTTCCAAATCCTCTTTAGAAATGTCTTCTTTCTTCTCACATGTCTTCAACTTCTCAGCCACTCTCTTAATTTTATCTTTGGAATCCTCTACATTCTTTGATTTTGTTGTCCTTTCTCCATTTTCAATCTTGTAATATCTATACATATCCATTGTTTGCTAACAATCAAACCTCATTTGTACATTTCATCATACGAGTAACCTTGCAGAATCTTCTTTCGGGTTGTTGTTTGATCATGAATATATGACATCATAGCTTATCTTTTCTTGTTTGTAGACAAATCATTATTCCTTTCTATAACATAGCACTCTATGAACATTTTGGACCTTTCCTCATCATTGACCTCTCTGGATTCTTAAGCCACTTTAAAATTTGCTCTCCACTCACACCACTTATTCACATCATCTTGCTTTCCTTCTCCTTTTTCTTTTTAGCCTCATTATCCAGCTCTGCATCATATTCTTGAATAGATTGTAAAATCATAGCATGTGTTGCTGGATCATGATCTAGAGGCCCTCTCTTCCTTTTCTATTGTTTGGGCTCTTCAATCAAAATGGACTTCCCCTTATCATTTGGATCAATACTTGGCCCTGTAGGTTTAAAATGAGCTTATATGAAAGTTCAAGTAAATTAATGTAAATAGATAAAGGAAAAAAGACAAATTAAATGCAATTAATCATTTTCGAATTAGACTTTTATTTGATGCATGCATGAAAGTTTTTGTAATGTTATAATTTCTTTGAGGAATATACGTATATTATTGTTTATAGTATATATATTTTTTAAAGTTTGTACAATGTATATATATTATTGTATATTTATGTAACTAAGTGTTTTAATAAGAGTATAAATTATTCACTAAATAGTTCATTAAAAAGTTATATACTATGTATAAATGTTTGTATGTTGTAAATTTTAAGTTGTACATTAAGCAGTATATATATTGCTTGTTCTTTTGTTGTTTGCATCAAATATTGTACAATAAGCATAGATAATGGTATTACTTAAAAATTTAAACATCTAATGACGAAAGAGTGCTAAAAATGTTTTATATGCAGTAGCGATTAATGGCTTAACTTAAGTTATAGACGGTGTGAATCGTGTCTTGGTGGCATATTTAAGCTTTAAGCTTTAGCGTGATGATATGGTGTTTTTAAAGCGTGATTTAAGGCAACAATATAGATTTATATCATATGTTATAATTATATAAGTTACAAACATTAATAAATCCAAGAACAAATTGAAAATATTAGCAATGTATAGGTCACGCCTCACGGCTTGACGCCGCAAAGACGCACATTTTAAAACACTACTTAAACTTCTTAAATATATGTACGAATCACACTCATTATCTAAATCCATCGATCAACACTTGATAAGGGCTCGACTAGTCATACCTATCCTACGAAGCTCACTAGGGCACATAGTACGTAGAGGACTACTGATATCTAATTATCATGCTTTTTAACTACCATTAACGGTTAACATGTAAAAACTAGGCATATGACAGTGAGAACATGATACAAAGCACTATGTTGTACGAACCAATTGGGAGAGACCACATGTCCTCCTTGTCTCTCGACAAAACACTATTTTGTACGAGCCAATAAGGAGAAACCACATGTCCTCTTTGTTGTCTCTGCTCATCTCATGATCAGCGCGTACCCTTCCCATAATCGTTGAACATCCTTCAATGGTTTAATATCTAAACCAAATCGCCTCTTAATAAATAAAAGGCATCACACACAAAGTATAACTATTAGTTGATATCTTCAGTATAATATTTTGTAATATTTGTATAGGCCCATGTAAAGCCTAGTATATTAGTTCTTATCTAAAAGATTCTCCTTTAACTATATATCTTAGGTGATTGTGTGAATGAAAGGCAGGAAATCAATTATGCATTCCAATATGGTATCAGAGCTTTTCTCTCTAATTTTTCGTCTCCTCCCTTACTTTTCTCCTCAGACCATCGTCTCAACCTAAACCTAAAACACTAATCACCCTAAATCGAAAACTATGGCCGTGGAAGACACCACAACACCACCATCATCCACCTATCAAACTGATAAAATCATTCCTTTTAGCATTCCTAACAAAGTTCCGATTAAGTTAGATCTCGAAAAACACAACTATAACTCTTGGAGTTCCTTTTCTCTCATTCACCTTGGGAGCCTTGGTCTCAAATCCCATGTTGAAGCTGACACCGCGTCCACTGCTCCGGAATGGTGTCAACTTGATGATTTAATCAAGATGTGGATCCTTGGATCCTTATGTGATTCTCTTCAAGAACAAGTAGTCACTACTCCGGGTAATGCAAAAGCCTTATGGGATCATTTGAAAGAGTTGTTTCACGACAACAAGGATGCTCGGGCAATTAACCTTGACAACGATCTCCGTTCCATCAAGATTGGCAAAATGACCATTAACGACTACTGCACAAAAATTAGGTCCATGGCGGATAGACTTATAAACCTTGGTTGTGACGTAAGCGACAAAAACTTGGTCATATACACTGTTAATGGGCTTGATGAAAGGTTTTCTACTCTCGTAGAAATAATTCGTCACCGTGAAAAACTCCCGACATTTGACAACGTGCGTACCATGTTACTTCTCAAAGAATCTTCATTCAATGACGACTCCGGGGCTTCCACCGAATTTGATAGTATCTCGTTCTCACCAACTGCTCTCACGGTCTCCAACTCAGCTAACACCAAAGGTAACCAAAACAAATCCTCCCCTCTCCCGCAAATCTGTAATCATTTTAATAAAGGGACGTGCAAGTTTGGTGCTAGATGTAAGTTTATTCACGATCACAGAATTAGGTCGGGATTAAATGGGGGACGAAATCAACAAGTTGGGAATTATTCTAAAGGTTCTGTTAATCATATGTACCCCTCCAATTCATCTAAGTGGATCCCTCATGGTCCCACTGCTAATAGATTGGTCCAACTATCCCAACTGTCAACTAGTAGCCCACGTCCTGGGGCAGTGAATTATGTGCAGGCCCAACCAGCCCAATATAGGCTTTCCAATTTTGCACCAGCCCAGTCCACCATAATGGGACAACAATTTAATAATTTTGGATAGCAGCAACAGCAAGGCCTCCTCGGCCCAGGTCCAACTCAGTACGGGTCTCAAGCCACTTCGCTCCCGAGTGCGTTTAGCACTATGTCACTACAAGACCCGACTTGGCATATGGATACAGGTGCATCCTCTCACTTAAATTTTAATTCAAGTAGTTTAAGTACCATTTTTAATAAACGCTTATTTCCATCTGTTCATGTTGGTGATGGAAATTCCATTCCAGTCATCAACACGGGCCATAACATTATTCCATCCTATCATCGCCCCCTTCACCTTCATAATGTTCTTGTCACCCCTAGTATTATTAAAAATCTCATTTCTGTTCGTCAGTTTACTCGTGACAATAATTACACTATTGAATTTGACGCATTTGGTTTTTCTGTGAAGGATTTCCTGACTCGCCATATCCTCCTTCGATGTGATAGTTCGGGCGATCTCTACCTAGTTACCAAGCCGTCTAATTCTCCTACTGCTTTATTGTCCACGAGTGCTTCCACGTGGCATCAACGCCTTGGTCACCCGGGTGATGAAGTGCTACGGTCTCTCACTTCTCGTCAATTTATTTCATGTAATAAAACAAAGTCTACACATATTTGTCACGCTTGTCAGCTTGGCAAACATGTGAAGCTTCCTTTTCGTACTTTAGATTCTATTGTTGAATATTGCTTTGATATTATTCATTCAGATTTGTGGACATCTCCTATTGTTAGTTCTGGTGGTTTTAAATACTATGTCTTATTTCTTGATCATTTCTCTCATTACTTATGGATATACCCCACTTCGTTCAAAATCTGATATGTTTGATAAATTTCTCCATTTTCACACTTATGTCAAATATCAATTTAAAAGAGAAATTAAACAATTCCAATGTGATCATGGTGGTGAGTTCGATAACAACCGAATGCACACCCTTTTTGCCAAAAATGGCATTCAATTTAGATACTCTTGTCCTAAAACATCTCAACAAAATGGCAAAGCGGAACGCATGATCCGCACAATAAATAACGTTATACGCACTCTTCTCTTTCAAGCTCACATCCCCTCCACCTTTTGGGTCGAAGCTCTTCACATGGCCACCTATTTACTAAACCTCTAACCATATTCTGCTATAAACAACGAAATACCTTTTACCCGCCTTTTCAACAAACAACCGGATTATACCCGCCTACGAATCTTTGGATGCCTTTGTTATCCCCACATTCATTCCCCCCACAAACTAGCCCCTCGCGCCACACCATGCATTTTCTTAGGATACCCCGTGTACCATTGTGGTTTCAGATGTTTAAACCTTGAAACCAACAAAATAATAATCTCTCGTCACGTCACCTTTGACGAGAACCAATTCCCATATTGCTCAATGACACCCTCCGTTCCACCCTCCTATACGTTCTTAGACCCCATTCCTTCCCCACTTCTCACGTCCCTCGCCTCTAATACTACTCAACCCGCTAATACTCCTCCCCATTCTACAACACCAGGCCTAACTACGACCCAGACTACCCCTCCAAAATCGACAACCAATTCTCCCATCATGGAGCCCCCTCACACTCCACATACAATGACACCGCCCACCACCACCTCCCATACAACATGCGGCCCATCTACCCCTCCTCAGCCTACATTTTCATCTTCACCATCCCAACCAGCTGGCCCCATCCCATCTTCCTCTCAACAGCCATCTCAACAAAATTTACTTATACCCGCACCCCCTCGTTCTCACCTCATGATCACACGGTCGCAAGTCGGTATTGTCAAACCAATTCATCGTTTGTCTCTTAACACCGTTTCTATTTCCCCTCTTCCCAAAAATCCGTCTGAGGCTCTTCATGACTCTCATTGGCATAATGCTATGTATGATGAATATAATGCGTTAATTAAGAATGACACTTGGACTCTTGTACCAAGGCCTGCAGGTGTTAACATAGTTCGTTCCATGTGGCTGTTTAAGCATAAATTTCATGCCAATGGGACTTTGAGCCGATATAAGGCCCGGATGGTTGCTAATGGCAGCAGTCAACAACAGGGTATTGACGTAGATGAGACATTTAGCCCGGTTGTCAAACCGGATACCATACGTACGGTCCTTAGCCTTGCTGTTTCCTGCCACTGGCCTATTCATCAGCTTGATGTTAAGAATGCATTTCTTAACGGTGATTTATCCGAGACAGTGTACATGCATCAGCCGCCTGGTTTTATTGACTCTCGGTTTCCTCATCATGTATGTCTTCTACAGAAATCTCTATATGGTCTGAAACAGGCACCGCGTGCATGGTTCCAGCGGTTTGCTCGTTATGCCACTCGGTTTGGGTTTTACCACAGTCGTTGTGACTCATCACTCTTTGTATTTAGACAGGGTTTTGAGGTTGCATACCTACTTATATATGTTGACGATATCATACTTACAGCTTCTTCGCCTGCCCTTCTATAGCAGATTATTGTTTCGTTACATAATGAGTTTGACATGACAGATCTCGGCACTCTTAACTACTTTCTTGGTATTTCTGTTGTTCGTCATTCTACAGGTTTATTTTTGTCTCAACGACAGTATGCGTATCAGCTTCTTGAGAGGGCTCACATGGTGAACTGTAACCCCTCTCGGACTCTAGTTGACACTGAATCCAAGCTGGGTCCTGACGGTGTTCTGGTTCAGGATCCTACTTTGTATCGCAGTCTTGTAGGAGGTCTCCAGTATCTTACGTTTAGTCGGCCTGATATATCCTATGATGTTCAACAAGTTTGTCTTTATATGCATGATCCTAGGGAGCCTCATCTAGCTGCCCTCAAGCGTATTTTACGATATGTTTGCGGGACTTTAGACCTTGGGTTACACTTGTATTCTTCTCCTACTACATCCCTTGTTGGTTTTACAGATGCTGATTGGGCCGGATGCCCGTCTACTAGACAATCTACTTCTGGGTACTGTGTTTTTCTAGGTGATAACCGTTTATCTTGGTCCTCCAAGCGCCAGCCTACTTTATCACGTTCTAGTGCCGAAGCTGAATATCGCGGCGTTGCTAACGTTGTGGCTGAGACTGCGTGGATTCGCAATCTCCTTCGCGAGCTTCAGTGTCCTTTGTCTTCAGCAACCCTGGTATATTGTGACAATGTTAGTGCCATCTACATCTCTGCCAACCCGGTGCAACATCAGCGCACAAAACATATAGAGATTGATATTCACTTTGTTCGTGACTTCGTTACTGCTGGACAGTTACGTGTTCTTCATGTACCATCACTCTATCAGCATGCGGATATCTTCACCAAAGGTCTTCCATCAGCTCTCTTCGAAGAATTTCGGTCCAATTTGAGTGTTCGGCCTCCTCCCGCTCAAACTGCGGGGGCGTATTAGTTGATATCTTCAGTATACTATTTTGTAATATTTGTATAGGCCCATGTAAAGCCTAGTATATTAGTTCTTATCTAGAAGATTCTCCTGTAACTATATATCTTAGGTGATTGTGTGAATGAAAGGCAGGAAATCAATTATACATTCCAATAATAACAAGTTCACATACTTGGACAAAATGATTTTCTAATACAATAACATGCATAGTTTGTTTAAGTGGCACCTGAGCTTCTAGATCTCAATCAACTTATTGGGTCCTTAACTTTCAATACGAGAAACAAAATAACACAACCATCTCAATCCACTTTAAATCTTGATTTACATACCATACATAAACATGACTCCATGACTCCATTCCTGGGGACATGATACGAAATAGCCGCAAAGCTTAACCGATTTTTACTCATTTACCACTTAAAGTTCATAAACTTTTTTCTTCTTACACAAGTTTCTTGACAAAACATGTCTAGTGAACAACCCCTAATATTTTGTAGATAACCAACGACCATCTCGAACCTCTCTTGATGGATAACATCCTTGCAGAGAATCAACAAATACCAAAATGAGGTTCACTAATGAGTTGAAAATATTATAAGAAAAACATCAAGAGAGGTGTGATAAGTGTGAAAACACTCATCAATTATCATCCAAAAACCACTTAAAACACAGCCAAATACATATTATTTAACTTTAAAATATCAGAATTACGTTGGTATTTGTGTTTTTGTATTTTCAGGTAAACAAGATGCATTTTGGAGCAAATACGCATTTTCAAGGGATTTATATGATAAAAGACGAAGAAAAAGACAAATCAAGCCTTCAAGGACCTTACTTTCCAAAATTACAAAGAAGGAGGACTTAAGTTGTAACTTTCATTAAAAACAAAGGATGAAAAAGAAATGTGCCCAAAAATTATTATCACATTTGTTAAAAAATGGAAGTGAAAGGACCAAAAACAAAACAAATGAAAAGTTTATTTACTTTCATTTAACTTGGTCAAACCAAGTCAGCAAGTCAAAACACACGTCTTCTTCTACAATCAAAGAGAGAGAAAAGGAAAAAGAAACAGTCGGTTTATCAGTTTTCACTTTTTCCTTCACCAAAAACCTTCAAGTCAGATTCAAGGAAGCTATACAAGGTTTCAAGCGAAGATCAAAACAGCAAAAATGATCCTCTTCTTCTCCTCTACAAGAAGATGATAGTTAATCTGATCAAGAGCCAAGAACGAAGAAACCCCCAATATGGGGATGTGAAGAACCCTAATTAATCAACCTCGTATTTTACACGTGGAAGAAGGTTACTGGAGGCAACACGTCACACCTCTCCTCTCAGTCGTCTATAAATACAAGAAGACTTCTTCATTTTCAAGCGGTTAGCTAGGAGTATATTAACACATAGTTAGTCTAAAAATTAGTTAGTTAGTTTAATCTCCTTTTAATTTTCTTGTTAAACTTTTGTAACCAAATTTGTTAGTTTTGTACCCGAAATCTATATTCTTCCATTAATGAAGTTCTTCTATTTTCATCACTAATCTTCTTTACTTGTTTTCTAAAGCATGTTCTAGTTTGTTAGTCTGATAAGATAGTCAGTTTGATCCTGTTAGTAAGTTTCAAATAGAGTTGTGATTATACACTGTTATAAGGCTAGAGATTTGATTCAGTAGATTTAAAACGAATTGAACTTGTTAGTTTTTCAGTTTGATTTCAGTTAGTGAAAGCTTAAATTCAAATTTTGTGATTCTGTTTTAAAAGTTTCAGAATTGTTAAAGAGAGTGAATTGAGTCCTAATTGAATAACTGATTTTAGATCTTAATGATTTAGAAAAGTTCTTCGTTTGGTCTATTCAGAATTAAAAAAAAATCTGTTAAATCTATCTTTCATTTTATTAATTCAATTGTAACTGTCAAATCCTGTCATTAGTAAATCAAATTTCTATTCTCCTTAATTTTTGCTAGTTTAATATCCTTTATTCAGTTGATAAGAAGATAAAACTGTCATTCGCATTTGTATTTATCGAAACTTTGAACTTTCATTTACTGTTCCTTTGAGCTGGGAGAATTTTCTCAAGCAAGTGATTCAGATGATATGTAGCAGTGAATAATCAGTATGATACATAGTTCAGAGTAATTGGATTTGTCGTAGTCGAGAGCTCTTTGTCTGGATAAGTTGTTTTGCAGGATTACTATGTGTTTATGCAGGTTTTGGATTTGATGTATGGTGGTAGCAAGCATTTGTTTCAGTTCCAGTTTCTAGGCGTAGCTTCGTTTTCGGTACCAGTTATAAGGCAGCACAATGCTGAACCTTCGTCGTCAAAGGACTTGATCTTTGGATGTGCAGGTTATCGTCATTTACATTTCTGCAAGATTGCTAGTGTAATCAGTAGTCATTAGTTGTAGTGTAAATTTGGTTGAATTGATTTTGTAATTTTTGCTATTAGATTTCTGCTATTATCTGATCTCTTAGGTGGTTTTATTGTTCGAATAGAATTTTCTGTGGACGTTGGTTTGTTGTATTGAGTATTAGTGTTATATCTTAGCTAAGTGAATTTGATTAGATATTTTAGTATAACAAGTATAGTTAATCTTTTGGTATAAATAATTTTGATAAATACTGATTTTAGAAGGTAAGTCTAAGTGAGTGATAAGAGTAGTAAAATTGGTAAAATGGTGTTTTACATACTTAGAAACGAATCACTGTATCGATTTATATCATCTTGCAAAATTTTGTTAATTGTCCATGTTAGGACCCTGATGTTATATGTCATTACAGTTACAGTCCTAAGAGGTTAGTTTTAATGGTTAAATTTCAGTAATGCACACATTAGATCCCTGACTTGTATTGGACTGTTACATATTCAGTCCTGGTTAGTTATCTTCCTGTTAAGTATAACTGGGCTTTATATTTCTATAAGGATCCATTTGTAGTTTAGATTGATTGGGCTGTGTTGATTTTGGGCCCTTACTAGATTGCTTTTGACTGATTTCTAGTATAAAGTGAATTTTGAATTCTTTGTTTACAGTAAAGTTAGATTTACTTTTATCTAAAATCTGATTTTAGATTTACAATTTAAGTCTTGTAATTTTACTTTGTAGGATAAATTTGTATTTTACGATTTGTATTTTGAGCATTTAAATGTGGTAAGTGCAAAGTGTTTTAGATAGTACGTATACATAGTATAATAGCTATTTTTACCTTTTTACATGATTTGTGCCAAGTAGCTTAGATTCCAAACAAGATTTTATAACCAAAAACAATAAAGTCAAACTTGAAATGTTATATCAATTCGATTAGATACCGAGACGAAACGATACTAAAAACGAGAGATTAAATGGCGTCGTTGCCGGTTCTTTTTGTGAAGATTAACAGTTTCGAGTGAGACGTATTGGATTTTGGGATCCGTTCACTTTGTGAACGTTATTTTTACATATTATAAATAAAAAAAACAAAAAGATAAAAATATAAAAAAAAATCCACAAAATCAATTCTTTTCCTAAAGAATTTAACAAAAGAATAAAAAATCCAATAGTAATCTTTTCCTAAAAGAATACACCAAAAATATATAGTATATATCGATTTTCATCGTTTTTACGTACATATAGTATTTTCTTAAAAACCCAATAAATACAAAAATATTTTTGATATATTATTATATGTAAATAAGTATACGTAGATACGAACACTCAATACACATACTTCCATAAGTATTGCTTTTGCAATACACCGTGTTTGGGAGCGTTCCGGTCCTAAATACGTGTATCGATCAAACTTAATTAAGGCACAATAGATAAATACTACGATCTACTTAATCTTGAGAAAGAGGCCACTATGTGGGGTGTATAAGGCGAGTGTTTTACACATTCTAAAGAAGTAGGCTCTTAAGTGCTACGCGCCGCCTCGTTTCTCCGCTTCCTTGTGGGTCTTTCAAGTGTGATAGTGGTGAGTAGTGTGCCACCCAATTAGTACTTACATATATTATATTTTTTTGCGAATATTAATTATTGTACCTCGAGAGAGATAATCTCTTCTCTCTCAAAAGTCGACCGAGAGCTCCTCTCTCACTCCTCGAGTTTATTTACACGTGTACTCGCACGCGTGTAACCATACCACATTTGGTGTATTACTTCCTTCCCCGAGGAAGCTTTAAACGTCATTCGCTTGTATATACATTCGGCCACTTTGTCACACATGGATAATCGTCCTATTTTGGAGATATTACAAGACGAGCATTATCGAGCTGTGTATGGGCCTTGTGCGATTTGTGGAGGACCGCATGGTGACAATAATTGTGATCTACACGCGAGCGATTATGATCAAGGGTTTCATGACTACTTTCAAAATCAAGAATTTTTAAATCAAGACGATTTTCAAAATGAAGGAAATTTTCAAGGTCATAATGAAAAAGAATTTCAAAATCAAGGCATTTATCATTACTTGAGTCAAGACGCTTTTAAACTTATGATGCAAGCACTTGAGCAAATGAAAGGGGCAACTGATCCGAACATCTTAGGCATGCGAACACAAGTCTTGCAACACATTAGACCTGACGATGCTTTACCTGATGATGAGCCTTCTTTGAGAGTAGATGTTGAGGATGATACACTTAGTGATGTTCCTATTGTAGACCCTTCCATCTCTCCACCGACTATACTTGAACCATACACACCTTCTGAGCTTGATACCATGATTGATGATTCTTGTGATGAACCCTTTGATGATCCTTATGATAGTGATGAGTCCTTTACTTCTGATGATGATGAATCCATTTCTTCTATGACTCCTTCACCTATTCATCCAAGTGATTTTGTGATGCACTCAAACCCTCTTTTTGAGACATGTTTTGATAACCCACTTTTTGAGGAGTGTGAAGAACCTAATAATGAGTCTATAGAAGAAGAATCCTTGATTGATCATTTTTCATCGGTTTTTGAGGATACACCTATTGATTTTCATGATCATATCATCCCTAAGAGTGGTTCTCTCATTATTATACCTACTTTTGAGTTTTCTATTCCCACCTTTTCACCCATGGAGTTGGTTATTGATGAAGATCTTATCCCCTTAGAGATTGATAACATTTCACCCAAGGAGAACTTAGAACCAAAAACCGTTGATATGGACTCTTTTATGGAGCTTTATGCCACCATAGAGGCTACTCTTGCACATTTTGATATACAGGTCGATGATAGTGTTTCTAATTTGAAAGATGAGGTTCGTCTAATTACAACATTGCTTTTTGGGAACATAGAGCCTACACCTCCACCACAAGACACTATTACTCTTGATCCTCTTTTCACTATGCCTTTTATGGAAGATTTCCCACTTTTTGATGATGATGAGGAGCACCACATGGATATACTTGTTATGAATGTTTTGATTCCTACACCTTCATTGTCTCATGATGCTTTGATATCTAAGGGGGAATCTTATATGGTTGATACGAGCTCATCTTCTTATTTTCCCATGAAGGGAAAGGTTTTTGATCCTGGGATACGTATGTTTGGGAAATATTGGTTTTCATCTACTCCACTTAAGAGTGTGATTTTGATTGATATGGGCTTCTCGTATGAGCTTACTTTGGTGATGCTACCTACTTTGGAGTTGTTCACATGTAGATATGGAAACTATGTATTTGATCTTGGTGTAATTCCTATATGAGAGTTTTCGTATGTTGGACAAACTTGAGACACGTTGGACCGTTCCATTTATCGAGGCGGATATTGTAAATCTTATAGTAAATGGCAACGTGCTAAGTTTGAGTGTATCATGTGAGATGAGCTTCAAAGTGGATATCATTTCTTCTCAATGATGGTTTCCCCAAGGACAACTTAATTCGGGGCCGAGTCGAGCTAGAGACTTAGGGTTAAAAAAAACTCAAGCATTGAATAAATAGGTTAGAAAACGTAGAGTAGATCTAAATATGTTAGGTTTAACAAGAGGGTGTTATAGTAGATTCTAAGTAGATTGGTGGCCTTTCTTCCTCTTTTGGTGTTTGTTTCAAGGGTTGCTCTCTCTCATTTCATTTTTGGAGCTTATGAAGGAGGCCCACGTATCCGGTCCACTTTGATTAGTTTTTGCTATTGTGATATTCAACACTCGTGCTTAAAATGAATACCCTTTAGTTGTCTCTTCCTTGGCTCGAGTTAAGCAAAGTTATCAATGTCATAAGTGTAGGGGAGTTTACTCCAATACTCTTAAACATTAAGGACAATATTTATGTTAAGTGTAGGGGAGACTTCTATCGAAGTGACCTTACCTAGACCATTGCATTGACCTTCATGATGTAAAACCCCAAATTTTAGGCTTTTAACACGTCACCGGTTTCATTATTAATATCGTTCATCCTGTATATTTTTATCAACGACCGTTACAAACGAAATCATAATGTAGTAAATATTATATATGTTAGCCTCAAAATATTGAGTCAAACAAGAATATTCGGTCATAGATTTATATTGTAATATTTATTAGAACGTTGTAATAGTTAGTTAAAATAAGTCGTGACATTACGGGCTTGATTGTTAGCTTAAAAGGCCTCTTTTAAGGTACTAAGCATTTATTCAAGGCCGACCCAAAACAATATAGTCCATTAGAGAGCTCGCATGTGGGTGGACTATATAAGTACCCTCCTAGCATGTTAGGAGGGTGGATGATCATTTGTAACTCTAACTATTCTAATCTAATATTCACCAAGTTAATCATCTCTCTCTCTACTTTCTCTCACTACTTTCTCTCATTACTTTCTCTCTCTAAAATTCATTTCTTTTTCCATCTCATTTCTTTAATCTATCATCATATTATTTAGGACAACAATATATTTACTTATTTTTATTAAAAACTTGACGTGTTAACCATGGACTTATTTTATTTATTTATTTTAGACACACATTATGTGCATAAATAATTATTAATTATATTTATTATAACTAGTGATGATGATCAAAAATATCACACATTAAAACTGTATACAATAATTTTTTTTAGTACAATAGACTTGAATCAATAAAATTTTTTAGAACACCTAAACCTTTTAAAATCCTATCTAATGAAATACCCTCTTATCCTACACATGATAATAAGTAGCTACAAAAATACCGCATACTTAGTATATACTTATAATAGGGATACAATAAAAACTACACTTCTCTTTTTTGAACATACTATCCCACGTTTTGTTCTATAAGTATACACACCCTTACATTTTCTTCTCCTAACTTAATACCTACATACCTTCACTAGATATTTGGTAGTCATCCTTTACCCACATGTTATAAAACTCATGGTTTGAAAATCCTCCAATGTTTCAAAACACTAACCAAATCTAACTAGTACTTATACATGATCTAGGAAGTACCATCACAATCTAAACCAAGATTTCATTTCATTTGGTATCTCTTTCTCTTTATTTTTACAAAACAAAACCATTCAACCTATCTCTCTCACTCTCCCTCTCGGCTGTATAAACACACTCCACAAACTCCAATCTCACTACTACCTCTCTTTCTCTCGTGACTACATAAACCATGGCAGCACCTTCATGTTTCTCATTTCCACTACTCATATATATGTCATGTACACATACAAATCTTCCTACTCTTCTCTTGTTGTTCCCAGAAGTTACACAGACACCCCACGATTTGGTTTTGGTTTGTTGACAAACAAACGAACACCCATGATTCTTTCCCGTTGGTTTCACCACATGGTCAAGAGAGTGCAACGAATTGAATGGCTCCAGTCTTATGGTTCGTTAGCCATTCGCATATCGGTTCGGCGTTTGGAGCATGGTTGTCCTTCCATTGTTATCACGTCGCCTCCAAACAATTATGAGTTCCCAAATCTTTGTTCTCTTAATTTCTTTCCTCGTCAAATGAATACATGCATTCATTCCCTTGTAGTAATAGTGCTTGCAATGAAATCTGAAACAAAAAAAAGTAGTCTTACAAGTTAGCACAACCTTCTGATGTTAGAATGCGCCATAGGGAAACGCACACTAAAATACGAGCTGGGCTAAAAACGAATGTACTAGGTCTTAAGTTATCCATTAAATAGTAACTCTGCCAAATTTGAACAAAAACGGTGCACGCTAGTTATGCTAAACGAATAAAACATGAGCGATATTTTATGTTTAAAACCATCCCGACCAGCCTACTTTAGACCCTGTTTAGACCCAGTAGGACCCCGTGTAAAAATCAGGTTATGGGGGTATTTCGTAGAACACCTAGCCAGCTTTTCGTAGCCTTCTAAATCACCTAAAACGAAGCTATAACGAAGTAGGAAATTAAGTTTTAAAATCTGCGTTTACACACTAAAAGCTGTCAGCACTTGTATGTAGAGCTGACAACATTTGCATGTTGGCTGACTAGACGACTTTGGCTGCGTTTTTGAGCGAGTTAGAGTTAGAACCAGAATCCGACACCAACTAGGATATTGTAGATCTCCTTGCTATCTTTCCATAGACATCAAGAACATTTAAAACGGATCTATAACGAATAAGTTACGGCCCTGTGAAAATCTGTCTCGCACACTATAAAAAGCTGATGAAAACAAAGAACCACATAGACCTTTCCACCGTTAGTTTAGATTTGCCACCGTAGGTTTAAACTTGCCACTGTTGTCATTGGATAGAAAATACGTATTTTGTTAAGCTCATTTCACTTGTTCCATGTTTCCCCTACACAAACATCTTTGTCTCATGTTTCCCCAACAACAACATGTCTTGTTTCCTTAAATGGGACATGTTGTACTTTTTAAAAACACTTTTATATTAGATATTTAATTATTTAATTAATTATTTTTATAATAAAAATATAATATATTTAGGATATTTGACCCATTAAATAACCCAAATAAATAAACTGACCCGAGAACAAAATATTTAGTATTTCTAAATATATCCTGATTGAACGACTACATTATTATTAAAACACTAAAACTTTCACAATTATCAAAACCATCAATTTATTTAATAAACTCAAGCACATACTAGGGGATTATATACAACGTATATTATTCTTACGATAAAGGAAACTTGTAAGATTTTTATGAAACATTATATTTATAAGTCTTAATTAAATAATTTTATTTAATTCATTTAAACTATTACCATTCAACCAAGGTAAATACACTTTATTAAATTAAAGGTGTATATGTTACGATAACTTACTATAAGTTTAACACTTAAAACGATAACAATTTATTAAATCTGTGATCATGCATTTTCATAAACTGCATTATATGTGCATTTTATTTGTGTATATACTGAGACACACATAAATTACTTAGGTAATTCTACTGCTTCGTGATCATACTGTGCCAGCATACTCAGTGACTTATTACTACTGCTCCATTATTGAGGTGAGTCATGGCCCCATCTTTTAAACATACTTAATTATTGTTTATGCAAACACTTACGGACAACAACAACTTATTGCCTATTGTTTGCCCCATACCCGTGGACTGTAATAGTTAATAGTGTAGCGCGAAATGTATGAATAGATATATTCGGGTATTGACAACACCCGGCCTGCGTGACTTGCTATCACGAAACGCTTAGGCCAAGCAACAGGTTTATATCATTGTCGGACTGAGGGAACAACATCAGGACAGATCCAAATGGGCGTATTGAGCATCTTTTTGTCTAGCTTCTAATACAGGGCAGTAGGAACTACTATAGTATTGGGTTGTGATTGTCCTGCTATGATTGTGGTGTTTTCCATAACAATACTTATACTTTTTAAACTAAACTCTATGAAATCACCAACCTCGTGTTGACCCCTACATTTTACTTTATATGTTTTTCTCAAGAAAATAAGCAGGTTCATGTGCATTGGATTCCAGCATCATAGGAAGCATCATATTTACCACCGGGCTGAGATATTTCTACAAATATTAATAAATGTTGATTTTCAGAAAATTTATTAAATCTGCACATTTGATTCATGTAATATGTTTAAATGATATTTTATGATCATGCTCTGTATACTATTTGCTATCGATCCACCAAAGTAACACCCAAATTACTATTCCGCTGCATTTGACCAACTTGGGGGTGTTACAGAAATGGTATCAGAGCGATAGTTATAGAGAACCAGATCAAAAAAAGACTTAAAATTTTTAAATAATTAAAATTTTAAACTGGACTATAACTGAACATAAAAATTAGTTTAAGGAAAAATTGATTTTTGGGGACCCTAATAGTTAGGCATATAGCATATAGAGTATAAATATTGGGTAGTGATACATACACGGATCATTTTGATCCGCACACATAAATTTTTTGTTTATAGACTATTATACCCTCCGCTAGTTAATTTCCTTTTCTTCCTTCCAATTTGCAACAAACTAGTCTCACGTTTCTTTGACCCCAATTTCACTGGTCTCCTTATTTCACTGGTCTCCTTATTTCACTGGTCTCCTTAAACTAGTCTCACATAAATTTTTTGTTTATAGACTATTATACCCTCCGCTAGTTAATTTCCTTTTCTTCCTTCCAATTTGCAACAAACTAGTCTCACGTTTCTTTGACCCCAATTTCACTGGTCTCCTTATTTATCATATTTAAGTATTTATCATTTGTTCATGATGCCTTTATTTTGGGTGTTGCAAAGATGAAACATAAGCTGCAACTTAACTTACTATTTTAAGTCATCAAAATTAAGTTACAGTCTAATAAAAAGATGCATCATTGCTATACATGGGTCAATATAAAAGTTCATAAGTCAAGTAAGCTAGAGTATCTTTCACAAACAAATGACATAATCAATGTCTCAAGATCAAAAAACTGTATAAACAAATCCGAATGAAAACGTTGGCATAAAAAGAAACTCATAACAAATGCAACATTTTACTTATGTAGAGGCCTTTGGAGGTCTTCCATTTGGTCGTTGAATCAACGGATCAAATAATATAGTTCATTCATGAGCTTAGAAATTATTGAGATGTCAACATCTTTCGTATGTAGAGGCCACACTTGATACTTGGAACGCAACTCATCAAGCAACGTAACACATGTAGCAAGAAACATTATGTATGATTCATATTCTTCTTCATGTAGGTAGCTTAAAATATTCTTTACAAAAACAATGAGCTTAATCCATGATGTCCAACGATAAAAAGTGCATGATACTTCACTAGTATTTCTATAATATATATAGCTCACCCAGGGTTGTAATTGGTAGTAGTATATTAAAAACTCAAAACTGTTATACAATTCGGTTCTTTGTCAAAAAGTTCAATTTACATCGGTCGATCATAAGCCAATTCGAAGCATTACCTGTGTATGCATATAACTAGCCCATACAATAGAAAAAAAGAAATGCATTGTTAATTCATAAAAACATTAATTAACAGCCCATATATCTGATTGATTATGAAAGCTAAGGTTAACATTATTTGTGATGGAAATGAAGAATGTATACTGGCGGCATGAGAAAAGGCATGAGAAATGAGGATGATAAGCAAAACACGTTAGGGTTAATAAATGGGAGGTTAAATATTATAAAAGGACATAATAGTCCACACATAAAAAGTTTCAGTGTGCGGATCATTTTCATCCGTGTACATATCACTTGCCATTCAAAAAGTGTGAGTAGGTCAGTAGGGTACATCACTACATCACATAACCTCGAAACTTGCTTTCTGGCATGTTTTAAACCACTAGTCATTATTCATCATTTTCCAAAACAATCCCTGCATTATCTTTTAGTTTAATAAACAAAAATCTCACAAACAAAAATCACACCTACCTTATTTTCATCTACAAGCCATCATCTTCATTTTGTGGTTTAACACAAAAAACCCTCATAACAAAAATACCACATAGAGGACAAGAGGAACCTCATTTTCACTCACTAGTCATCACCTCATAGACACACAAATCCTCATTTTAATCCACCGTCATCATCTTTGACAAACACGGGTTTTCAGCACAGCACACCAATCTATGATTCAATTACATGTCGTTCTTTGTCCAATTACATACATTATCTGATGTTATCCTCCTATTTTTCTTTTGATATGCTTGAACCGGCCGGTTTTCGGTCCGGCGGATCGATCCGGGTCGATTAAAACCGACGGTTCAATCCTGTTCGAGTTATAGTAAAAACCCGGCTCACAACGGACCGGACGTTACTCCGGTTTCTGGTTCAACTGGTTAAACCGGTTTTTAAAACATCGTAAAATAGTGTTATGCAAGTCTGAGTTAATGATTTTTTACACGATTAATAGATAAATAAATATTGTAATAAAACCAAAGTCATTGACTATTGACCTTGTAATAAATTTACAAAAACTACTCCACTAGGCAGGCCGCCGTGGTAATTAAGTAGACGTAAGCAATGTTTTAAAAACCGGGTTGACCCGGCCAGTTGAACCGGTTAAATCGTGAACCGGCTCGGAGACCGGATCGGATGTGACCGGGTTTTTGCTTGTTTGATAACTGGATTGGACCGTCGGTTTTTCGTTGACCCGGGTTGATCCTGTTTGATTAACCCGGCCGGGTCACGATTTTTTATAAAAAAAAAAATTTCAAAAACTTTTTTTTTATAAATATTTTTAAGTTTTAAAGATATATATTGAAATAATGATTACTAGTGTTAGTTAAAATAAAGTCAAACTAACTTAAAATATTCATTAATATTTTTTTGTTATAATCTATTACAAATTGTAAGTATAAATTAATTATTTTTTCACATGTTTACGATAATATTATAAATATACAACTAAAAATTAAGGTTAGTGAGTAAGAAATAAATACTATACATTAAAAATATAAAAAATATACATATATAAGGAACCGGGTTGACCCGACGGTTCAATCAGTTGGACCGATTGACCCGTGAAACCGGTCACTAGACCGAGTTAACTAAAAAAACGGGTTTTAAAACATTGGACGTAAGAACGAGATGTTGGGACCAATAAAAACCGAGTGATTGACTCTTGACTTTGTAAAACCCGTCAACTACTTCCAAACATCAAAACTAAAAAAACACAACACGAAAGAACAAGTCATCAAACTCTCTTCACATTTTCCACATCCTAAAATTCCCCAAAAGAAAAAACTCACAAACCCTAAAAAAAAAATCTTGGATCAAAATTCCGACCTATGGCTGAGCTAGTGAAACAGATCCTTGCTAAACCGATCCAGCTGGCCGACCAAGTTATCAAAATAGCCGATGAAGCAATCAACAACAAACAAGAATGTTCAGAACTCAAATCCAAGACTGAGAAGCTCGCTGGTCTCTTACGACAAGCCGCACGTGCTAGCAATGATCTTTATGAACGTCCCACTAGACGTATCATTGACGACACCGAACAGGTCTTAGAAAAAGCTCTTTCTTTAACCTTAAAATGTCGAAACAATGGTTTTGTTAAAAGGGTTTTTACTTTAATACCTGCTGCTGCTTTTAGAAAGATGAGTTCTCAGTTGGAGAATAGTATTGGTGATGTTTCTTGGCTTTTGCGTGTTTCTGCTCCTAATAATAGTTTAGATGAGTATTTAGGCCTTCCTCCTATTGCGGCCAACGAGCCCATTTTGTGTTTGATTTGGGAGCAGATTGCCATATTGTATACCGGTAGTTTGGATGATAGGAGTGATGCTGCTGCCTCCCTTGTTTCCCTTGCCAGGGATAATGATCGGTATGGGAAGCTGATTATTGAGGAAGGCGGGGTTGTTCCCTTGTTGAAGCTGGTTAAGGAAGGGAAGGCTGAAGGTCAGGAGAATGCTGCTAATGCCATTGGGTTGTTGGGACGTGATCCGGAGAGTGTGGAGCATATGATTCATGCTGGGGTGTGTTCCGTTTTTGTTAAGGTTTTGAAGGAAGGCCCGATGAAGGTGCAAGCAGTTGTGGCGTGGGCGGTTTCTGAGCTTGTCAAGCATTATCCTAAGTGTCAGGATTTGTTTGCGCAGCATAATATCGTGAGGTTGCTTGTTGGGCATCTCGCGTTTGAGACGGTGGAAGAGCATAGTAAGTACGCCATTACTAGTAATAAACCGACTTCTATTCATGCTGTTGTTCTAGCTAGTGGTAATAATGGTGGTAATAATTCCAATGGGGTTCATTTAAATAATGGGAATAAGTCGAGAACTGATGATGAAGATAAGAGTCGTGTGCAACATCCTTCTGGTCCTGATAACCAGCAACAGGCATTTAAGATGCATAATGTGGTTACGAGTACGATGGCTATGAAAGATGGGGTGAAACCTAGCAACGGGTCTGAAAACGTAGTGATCAAGAAGCAAAATGTTCATCATGCTACAAGTCTTTCACTTTCGGCCCATAGTTTACATAAAGGGAGGGAACTAGAGGATCCTGCAACAAAAGCATATATGAAATCAATGGCTGCAAAAGCTCTTGGGGATCTTGCTAAAGATAATTCCACCATTTGTAGAAGCATTACTGAATCACGAGCTTTACTTTGCTTTGCTGTTCTACTAGAGAAAGGTGCGGAAGAAGTTCGATACAATTCAGCCATGGCACTCATGGAAATCACTGGTGTAGCAGAGCAAGATTCTGACTTGAGAAGAGCGGCTTTTAAGCCGAATTCACCTGCTTGTAAAGCTGTAATTGAGCAATTACTTCAAATTATTGAAAAAGCAGACTCGAGACTCTTGTTTCCTTGTATTAAAGCAATTGGGAACTTGGCTAGAACTTTCCGTGCTACAGAGTCTCGAATGATACAACCGTTGGTTCGGCTTCTTGAGGATCGAGAGGCTGATATTACTAAGGAAGCTGTTGTTGCATTGACCAAATTTGCCAGCTCCGAGAACTATCTCCATGTTGATCACTCGAAGGCGATTATCGGTGCTGGAGGAGCAAAACACTTGATCCAGTTGGTGTATTTCGGTGAGCAAATCGTTCAACTTCCTGCATTGACACTTCTGAGCTACATTGCGTTACATGTGCCTGACAGTGAAGATCTAGCACAGGCTGAAGTGCTTAATGTTCTTGAATGGGCAATGAAACAGCATCAGTTTATGTCAAATGAAAGTGTGGAGACTCTTTTACGGGACTCGAAAGGCAAGTTGGAGCTCTATCAATCAAGGGGTTCAAGGGGATTCCAGTAAAATCTCGTTATTTAATCTTCTGGTAAAATATTTGAAGAAAGTTTGGGT